>CM050926.1:24582256-24853102 GCA_027742785.1 Vigna reflexopilosa | reverse complement strand
AAACCAAAAGACAATGCATACTTCGATCAAACTTCTACTTTGAATTTAGAACTGCAAGTAGCTGTAGCTGTAGCAATACTGAGTCTAGAATGTCAATCACAGCAAGATAAAGTGACACCTAACAATATTAAATAGCAATAGGTATTCCAATTCAAAACAAAATAGCCCCATAAAATTAACAGCAGGACTTAGTGCATTCTAAGGGATTCAATTTGAAAAAAGGAAAAGAAATAGAAGAGACACTTGTGGAAACTAAACTAAATTCATGACCTCACCTGTACAAAAATTTAACCGTGATACTTTGTATATATACCCAAGGATTGTCTAACTATTGTCTTTTTTTTCCAAGTTTTTTAAAACATTATATATAAAAGAGTTTAGATGTTTAAGGTCGATCTGTATTTTATGACTGGATTTTTAAATAGTATGTTTTCTTGCCTATTTAGGCAGAAGAAAGAGAAAGAAAACAAATTAACTACTCTTCTACCTATGACAACCTAAACAATTTAAGAGCTAAACAAAATCATGCATCTGTTCAGCAAAAAACCTCATCCAAAAATCAGATTACTGTGTGTGAGAATGCTTACAGTATAGAGCATTGAGCAATTTGACATCGACTGTATAAAAAAGAATGTCTGTAGATATATTGAGCCATAAGGAGAGAGTACCTCCATAACAGATCAGGCTTCCTTGCAGTTTAACATTTAACCTTTGTGTTCCTTCAACTTTTCCGAGGCATCTTCATATATGAATACTGAGGAACATACTGTGGTCAATTTTGAAAACCCTTTCTTTAAGGTTATGGAATTCTTATCTTAAATATTAAATTCATAACATCTGTGGAGATAAAAGAAAAGTCACTTACTACTTTGATTAAAAGAAAAAAGAAAGACAAATGTCAATAAGCACGCAATAGTTTTCATTGTCATAAAATATAGTACACGAATTCCTGTTTATATATTATGCATATTACCATTTTCTGTGTGAATACAAATTGTTGTTTTACTGATCGTCTAGAACTGATTTTCTGATAGAGATTTGAGAAATAAAATGCATTAGACAGAAAACTACAATAATATCTTACTAAATGATAGAAAAGTAGCATGCTATAAGTGTGTTGGGTCCTAGGGAATTTGGAACAACTCATTTAGTCACACATAAAATATATTAAGTTCAACAAATTAGCTACTGTGTAAATGTATGCACAGAAAAACCAAGAACTACAGCAAGCGTGAATAGACAGAAATATTTCACTAGTTTAATTGAAGAACAAACAGAAACTACCAACACAAAAAAAAAAAATCTATTGGTGTCCAAGATTTTTTCTGAAGAAATGAACCAATTTCAACCAGCTAAATATTAAATCTTATACGGCTTATTAAACTTGAATTCAGACACCTGTTCAAGCAGTGCAGGAAAAGATCGCTTTACCTTTGACATGATATAAAGTCCTCATCTTCCTGTCCTCCTGCATTTACTCACATACCACAATCATCAAATATCAAAACCAGCAATAGAAGTAAAAATACACAACAAAAAACATAACTTTCTAAAATAAAACAAGGCTCAGCAAGATTGTAAATTCTTAAGTTCAACTCAATAGTGAACTTCTCAACTTCTCAAGAGACGATAATGAGTAGACAAAAGTAGATAATATGCCATCAGTAATGCAGTCTAAAGTTCAACATATACCAAGAAAGATGAACCAAAGAAACTAAAATAGATAAGTGAATCATAGATTTATGTTTTTCAATATACCTTTTCACGAGACAAACAATAAATAGTATACCAATAGTGTACTCAAATGTCAGACAAAAAATTTAAAGATTCAAAACACAACAGGAATAAAATAGGTATGTAATTTTCACCATTTGACCTGTTTTGCAAAACCATCTACACAGAGAAAACATATTTAACAAATCAATAATTTTAAAATAGGTATGTAATTTTCACCATTTGACCTGTTTTGCAAAACCATCTACACACAGAGAAAACATATTTAACAAATCAATAATTTTAAAATAGGTATAATAAACATAGTTAACAAATCAATAATTTTAAAATGGGTATAATAGGGGCCGCGCGAACGCAGGCCCCCTCTACCACAAATTATGATGTAGGCTCTCCCATGTAGGGAGACCTTAAGCGGGCACCCCTCCTGTGTGCAATGGAGGTTACCAACTTAGGCCATGGACCTTGATGATCACCCATAGACCCCATCCAGGTAAGTATGTTTAAACGTTCGGAGTCAGTTCTTATTTAAACATCCCAAAGGCTACTGTCTTTTTAGTACTAGCCGATGTGGGATTACTGATAGATACTCATGTACAAACAAAATAACTCCTGGGATTTTGAAATGAAAACTACCTCTAATATATAAAATGAGAACCATACCTTTGTTATCACGTTTTAAGTGTTCTAACTGGTTTTCTCTGAAAGTAAGTTTAAACTGTCTTGACTAGTGCAGGGTGCTGTTACTATAATGTCATAACATGAAATTAGCAATGTACTACTTCCTGCACCTATTTACCTTTTTGGAAGTGAGATAATACAATAATTCAACTTTTCTTCTGTAAACATTGATTTGTTGAACAATCTCTTGCTTGAACTAATTACCGAATAACTGAAATAGACTTTCCCATGTTGAATGGATGAAATTTTATTAAAAAGAAATTAAGGATGGGTGAAATATAAAATAATCATATGTATGACCTTACCAACATCTAACTCGAGAAGATCCATAACATTCTTAGAACAATAACCCTTGCATTGGCACGGTATTTTGTTACAATTGTGTTTGATGACAAAATAATTAAAAAAAATTATGCTTAACTTACTGGTAAACACCACAAAGAATATTAAAATTAACTTCTTTGTAAACTGAAATTAGTTTATGCATAAGCTAATAAATATCTCACACATATTTATTAACTTTTATTTGTTTTTCTTTTTCTTTATATCTTCTTTTCCTGACTTCTAATGAATAAACTAAGTCTGACAGTGTCTCGAATGTCACGAGTAAGGAGAACGTTATACATAGATTGCTTAGATATGCTAGAAATATAACACGTGCAGAGAATAGAGAGACAAGTTATATAGGAGTCCAAGCAACTGACTTTGATCATTTTGAGCAAATACTTTCCGCATTCATCAGTTAATTTTTCATCCCCAGTGTGATAATTAATTTAAGCACTTCCAATGGGTGAGTATGAGGTCAACTTTTCCTGACTACTTCACTTGACTGCATCTTTGAACCGTGTATTACTCATCCAATTTCTTTTTCACCTTAACCAAATATACCAAAACCAAAATCTATCGACGCAACTTGAGTACCAAATCCCGAATCCAATAGATTTACTAAAATAATGTTATATATCAGTAAACAAATGAGTTGAACCATTTGGAATTTTAAAACAAATACAGTCATTCTTATTCCCTTGCCCATTAAGGCAGGTGTGAGAGAAAGAAGAGAACTAACTAACTATTCTTCAGTTGATCAAAATATGTTGCCTGTGACCACCTCAAAAATTGGAAAGCTAAACAAAATTGCGTAACTGTTCAGTAAAATATATCATCCTAAATTAACTTATTGTCGGTATTCTTGCAGTCTAGTGAATTGGGCAGCTAGATCGGTACTGAACAAAACTGGGTGTAACTCAATTCAGCAATGTGTAGGGGTACCTCCATAGCCGATCAGACTTACTTGCAGTTTAACATTAAATATCTGAATTCCTTCAATCCTTTCCGCAGCACCTTCATAAATTAATAATCAGGAACATAAGGGTTCTGGATAATTTAAATTAAAGTTCATAGAATTTGGGGGATAAAAAAGCCGTTTACTATTTCAATAGAAAAGAAAGAAATGTCAGAGTCTACTGTTTACAGCTAGACACGCAACAACGCAATGGCAGGCAGGAAAGTATTTTAACACACCACTACGTATTAATACTATAAATCCAGCTTTTGAGAAACAAATTAAAAAAAAAAGACAGTAGGCAGTAAATACTCTAATATCTAACCAGGAATTACAAATAGTAGCGAACTAGGAAGGCTACGGATTAAGGAGTTTTGAAATCAATTCTTTTAGCCTCATAATCAGCTACAGTGTACAAAAGTATGCAAACAAAACCAAGGAATTACAGCAAGTATGGACAGACAGTAATATTTTACTCGCTTGAACAAAACAGGAAAAGGGAGAAAAATTAACCTTTTATATCTCTTCTTTGAACCACATGGGCAGAGCGCATTCCTGCTAATTTGTCCAGATTGAGCCAAATTAGATCTTGCAAGGTCCAATGGGGTAGAACCAACCAGCTTTTGGAGCTAGAGAATATGAAATATAAATATGGCTGGTCATCAAAACATGGCTACAATGCAAGCACCCAGAAAAACAATGACCCTAATTATTTTACATTCAAAGTTCAGTTGTTATCTCGATGCACATACTCACACGCATCATAGTCATCAAAAAAAGGTAATACATCCAAATCAAACAAGTTTTGAAAGAAAAAATGATTATCAATACCAACAACAAAAGATAAGAAATAAAATATAACACATTGACGGAGACATCAACATTTAGATAGTTTGTTTTTGTTTGAAGCATGATGCTGTACAGCATTGCCAGCAACATAAGACAAAATCAAGAAAGAAGTCCTAAAGAATCAACAGCATGATTCTGAAATTTTGCCATCCCATTGAAAAAGCTAGTAATTAGTTTTTAAATTATCACTAGAAATAAACTATGGACCTTATCCAAGGGCCGAGGCTTTGCACTTTGTTAGGCTAATAATTGACCCAAATCGTGCTAATTATACCAAACCCTAAATGTCAAGATAAAACTGCCCCATCAAGACCTATTTTGGATTAGAACTACAAAAGCGAGAGTAAAAAAACGGTAAGCTTCTAATGAACCAATGACAAAACTAAAATTTCTTCCAAAAAATTATCAACTGAACCCAGCTTCAGCAAGGAATTAAAGTAATAATAAGAAGCATTACTTCAGCAAAGCTTTTTGGCAATGGTTTTCCTTCTTCTTTTAACTTCTCTATCTTCTTCTGTGCCTCTTTGGCCCAAGTAAACTTAGCAAGTGCATTCTCTACATCAGCAATCGTACAGCTACAATGCTTTGCCGCTTCTTGCTTTTGAGCAGTCTGAAGATTCTGAAGATAACAAAACAAAAAGATCAAAGCCAGAAGAATAAATCGCAAATCAATTAATATGTGCATAAATAAACATCGTGAAGCAGGAATTTATCCAGAAACCTCTCCAGTGGGGTCCAAAACCCCAAGATATCGAATTATGGCTTCGTATTTCTCGAAGGCAGAGGAAAAAGTGGCTTCGCTGCTTCGTCCAACCATGAACTCCTTAAAAGCGCCAAATCTTTTTGCATTCTTCATTTCATCCGCAAAACCTGATATCAATAATACCATTATTCTTACTAGGTTAAGTAAATGTAAAAACAGTTTCTGAGATATGTGAGAAAGGAGAAGCAAGGGCGAAATTGGAATTAAAAGGAACTGACGAAGCAGGGTGAATGAATCGGAATCCGCTTGTGCCCCGTCTCCCTGGGACTGCGTGGTCTTCTGGCCTGTGATGACGTTTTTGACCTTCTCCATCCATGAACCCTGCAACTGTGCCGTAGCAAAGATTGTTCGGTGCTGGCACTTACAACTTTGATTTCCTGCTGAATGTAAAATCTTGCTTGCGATGCGAAGTAAAGGCATCGAAACTTTTGAGTTGAACACTCTTTCTTTCTCTGCAACTACTGCACTCTTCAATGGCTGCAACTCCGCTAGACGTTAGAGAATTGCCCTCAAAATAGGGATGATTACGCTAGGCTTAAACGACGTCGTTTGAAGTGCACTGCGCCTGTCGGAACCTTGTGGGTTATTTATTAATTAAACCCTTATATAATTTATAAACTAAACACTTGGAAGTCATAAGTTCATAATGTGTTTGACTTTTATCGAAAAAATATTAGATTTTTTAATTATTTTAATTAAAGAAATTATATTATTATATCATCATATTATAAAATAAAATTTGTTTATAATTAGTCATGGAAACGTTATTATTTAAGTTCTAATGACTTCAAAATTTATTATGCGTATATTTTAATAAAGCTGCATTGAAATAATACACTTTATTTCCAAAAAAAAAAGTATCGTGTCGTTTGAGATGGATCAAAATATGATCTACGCCTAGTACATTTTTTTCATCGATTGAAATGGATTTTAAATAAAACTATTTCAAAAAACATATTGTGATACATGTAAATTGAAGAAATAAATTGAGTTTGCATAAATAATTTATTTTTAATAATTTATGAACCCATGCTTAAATGTTTTGCAACTCTTTTTGATAAAATAAACACGTCCTTTTAATAAAACAACCACCTTTTTTATGCATAATTTATTTGTTTTATGTTTTTAAGATGATATAAGCTAAAAATAATACAAAGGTTAATTAAAACAGTAACCTGTTTTGAATAGTTTCTCCTCACATGAACTGCTTCGAAATATTGATTTTTTATAAAAGCAAACGAACACAATGATTTTACTTTTACAGTACTCAGCAAAGATAAACTAGTTTTGGCTTATTCTCAAATCTCTAAAAAAATAATCACTTGATTTTTTTAAACTTTTTTAATCTAAAACAACTGATAATATATATATATATATATATATATATATATATATCATTAATATAATATTAATGAAACATTTTTCCTTTTACTTGTGTCTGAGGATTCTAATACAAGCCGCCACTGTTTTACTTTTCCTTTCCAAATCCCCTTCATTCTTTGTTTTTCTATTTACATTTTGTGGATATAAAACGATGGCAGAACAACATAACAACCTCTCAGTGATATAAAAATGAAACCCGATCGCCATGTTTATCCTTCTCTAGAATAAGATAGTTCAAAATGTTGTTGCAATAATACCATATTTATTCTACCTCTGCATTTCATCTAAGGTTGAAAAAAAAAAACTATATAATGAATTGAGTAACTCAATATTCATATCTCTCATACTCAAAGTATAGTAACCATTTCCCGAAAAGTTCTGTTTTTAATTGACACAAAGTTTGGGGATATGTTTGCATTGTTGTTTTAAAGTACATTAAATCCGGCTTTATAAGAGAATAAAAGAAAAAAACAAAGAAATTTGCTGAACTATGCTTGTTGCAACATAGAATAAGGGCAAACTATGAATGTTACTAGGGCTGGGATAGTTAATTAAACTATACTAAACTACAGTTAACTATATTTTTAATAAACTAAAAAAAATTAAACTATTTAATATAGCATGTAACTGTACTGTTGAACAGTTCAGTTTTAAAGAACTGAAGTTATCTCAGTTAATTGGTAACTGAACTAAAAGTTAGTCATGACCTCCTGAACTAAAGCTCTCTCTTACCTGTCTCTCCCCACTCCAAACCCCACGTCCTCTCAATCAGCTCTCCTCCTCGCTCAGTATATCATCCAACACTTCACTGATGCCATCGGCTGCCGCAATCTCCACACCACCGTCACAAATGTCTTCGCCACCAGTAAGGTCGAAATGCGGGTCGTCGGCTCCCCAACAAGTGGCAGATTGAGCTCGTCGCAGCAACTCAGAAGGTTGTCGCCGATAGTGATAGTACCGTCGCTTGGCGCCACACCCCCGGGATTGGCGCACACGCCGTCAAAGGTGGAGTCCGTCGGGATTTAAAAGTAAGTATTTAAAAGTGAGATAAAGTTGATAATGTAAGTAACTAGGTTGGGTTTTCCACGCAGTTAACCATCGACCTTATGTTTTGGGACAAAAAGAAAATGGAGAAAATCAATAGACAGGAATAAAAATTCAGTTTTTAATTAACTGCACTAGAACTATAATAAGTACAATTTTTTTAAACTGGACTAGATAACAGTATAATTAGTTTTTGGTTAAAATGGATTAGTTTTTTTACAGTACAAAATTGTATAGTTAACTATAATTTAGTATAGTTAAGTTATTTTTATCCAACCCTAACTGTTACAGCGTATCGACTAAATTACATCAAATAATTTTATCATAAAAGAAGCCAGGCTAGCACTTACATCAATAAGTAATCGCAAGGCTTTGGTTCTGTTGAATTCTCCGCCAAAATCACATATGATCCTTCTCTACGTCGAAATCCACAAACCAGGTTCTTACTTCTGAGCTCGCTCCCTAACTAACCCAAAAATAGCATGGAGTTGCTCAAGGGCAAGGAAAGATCTTGTGAGCAGAGACACAACACTACTGCACTGAGATTATTTCCAATTTTTTTCCACTTCCGTGTCTAAATTAAGCCCTGAACCGCCAAATTCAAACCATATCTCATAATGATCAAATAGAAAACTATCATGTGTATGCTTCCCTGTATACTCAAGCCCTCTAAACTCGTGAGCCTCCTGGTGCATTCCTCTCCTCGCAACTGAGAAATTAACTTCATAAAATGTTGCAAAAATTCGCCCATCATAAGGTTTCAATCTATCAGCTAACCTCTCAAGTCCAAATCACACTAGACAGAGCGAGAAACTCAAACACGTCTCTTCTACCTGCCCAAATGTTCTCGATAGTTATTATGGTGCTCCTCAACTATAAGCTCTCCAGAACATGGTAAGGCAGTGTGGTTATCTGAACCAGCTCTTCATAATGCAATATACCTTCATATCTGCAAAACATAACAGCAATCGCAACAATTTGAATTTTAATCCAAACAGAGAGGTTAAAAAAATTTGAACCAAAGAATTGCATTTTCCAATGCACAAATGTCCATAGTCTACCTGGTTCCTACAAACCAAAACTAGCAATATACTGCTCTCAAGATTCGACAAAATAATAATAGTAAAATACACTATTAAGATTTTATAAGTTATTAAAAAAATGTAGACCGAATGAAAGAGAAAACATCTAGCTTTGAGTTACGTGCTGCGTAGGTGTCTAGTATTTACCCTGGCCGTCCCTGTGTAAGATGCTTTTAAGGAATTTACAAGAATTAGTTAATTTAGTTAGTGATATCAGAATTTATAATTTATATTAATTTTCTAGAATTATTACCATCCGTCATCTCACTCTGTTTACCTGGTTAAGCAGGATATGGAGTGAGAAAAATAGTAATTATATAACTTAGTAATTTGTGGTCAGTTATCTTTCTCAATCTCACGAGGAAAAGATAGAGTTTAAACTTACATTATTTATTTTTTAAAAAGAAATATCAATTGACTTTGCAAGGTTTTTTCTTAGAATTGGCTATTCGGTTATTTCACATGCCCAAGTTTTGAAAACTAATAACTTCAGAAATCTAAATTGAGTTTATTGAGATTAACATAATGTTGACATTTAATGTTTATAGGTAAAAAAATTATAATGTAACTAAGTTCAGAAAAAAAGAGACTAATGCAATAAAAATTTTAAAATGACTACACCATTTAAAATATAAACCAAAATAAAGTTATATAATACGCGTTATAAACTTTTTTTCCATAGTGGCACTATTTGTCGTTAATTTTACTCACCCTCCCAAAAATTTACATGAATAGCACAGTTTAATATTGAAGACCAGAATTCGCCCCCCGAAAACCAAACTCTAGTCATTCTTTATGTATATCTAGGTTTAGCAACTGTACTTCAATTCTCGAGCAAACCCAATTTTGCCGTATTCGGCCAAAAATGTTTGGATTGAATATGAATCTGAGATAGTGGAACGAAACTCATATTAAATATTTATAATGTTTTTGTTTAGATTGAAGGACGAAATTGAGGGGGAGAAAAAAAAAGGAAGGTAACATGAGCCAATATATAGTAACGTAGTTTGGATCGACAACAGACACAGTGTGGAATTAAAATAGTTTAATATAAAACGAAATTTAAAAAAATATAAACTAGAATTAAAATAAAAGATTATTATAAAATTTTAATAAATAAATTATATATATTTCAAAATAAAAATATATGAAAACAAGTGTTATTTGTGAAACTTTTAAGCTCATTATCCTATCAAAGTAAAATTAATGGCAGAGTGCCATTCAGGAAAAAATCTCTACTATCAGCAATGAAACATACCATTACAGTGGCCGAACAAAGAAAAAGACAATTACAATAAGACGGGAATAACGCAAACAAACTCATGTTCAATCGCAAATCTATTCCCAATATGCAGATTCCCGTGCACGTTTCTATCAATCTGACAAATAAAATGGCCGTAAAATACATCTGATCCGAAAAACAACGAATTAAATAGAAAATTGCAGGAAATAGAGCTTACTGTCTGAGATCGTCGAGTTAGTGAGCCCTGGTGCGCGGGTTAATGCCCTCGCGGAGGATGTTGTTGTGCATGTGCAGTCCATTCAGTTGGATCTGGTCTCGCACCCACGCTACGTCCTCCGCCGCCGTCGTAAAAACGGCATTGTCGTTCTCCGAAACGCTGCCGCGAAAGACGACGTTTACCGGAGTGTTGAAAGGGAAAGATAAGAAGAGAGAGTGGATAAGAGAACCAAAAATGACGCTATCAGCGCCATATGGGATTGCGTAACAATGCCTACCACCGACACCAATTCCTACGCCATCTTTTTATTTAACTTAAAGGGGAACGTGATTCGGCGTCGTTTCGTTGCTACAAAATTAGGTTGACTATTCCTGATTAGATACGGCCATTTAACATGGGACGGGAATATAATAAGATGTAGTTTGAATACTTTTAAACTTCATATATCATAGGTTTAATTCGAACGGTGTTAGTGTATGGTTAAGGTGGCATGTTAATCTTCATTTTTAAACCACGTGAAGTAGCTTATTTGATGCATGTGATTCTGATATTTTTTTAATTTTTTTTAAATAAAAGAAATTTGTAAAATTGAATTAAATATTAAACTGTATATTTTGTTCAAATTAGGGGTTAGGAAAAGAGAAGTTTGATTTTACGGCTCATCCAAATTAGGAATTAATTTTAGAAATTATTCTTGTATTATCATTATTTTCACACATAATCTTCTTCATGTTTCCAAACCCTCGTCGCCATTTTCTTCGCACACATAGCCACCACACAAGCCTCCATTAGCACAACCTAAATCGCGAGCACCATCGCGGCACATCAACCTCTATGAAACACTATCAGACCTAATAGTAGAAAACCCAAATCAATTTCATCACTTGCAAATCAAACGCAGAGGAGCTCTAATCCAAAAAAATCACAATTTGAAAAACCCTCTCAAACCCTAAATCACATTTGAGCTCTTCACGGCCACAAATCGCATCTGAATCGTGATGTCGTTTGAGCCTGTTGATTCAAACGTGTATGTCGAAAACAAAAGTGAGAGAGCCTGTTAATTTGGGTCCATAATAGATGCGAAAAGTGTTGGAGGAAGTTATTTATTCGATGGGGCTTGCACCTGTTCACTTAGTTTTGCATGATTCCGCATTGGGATTGAATGTTGATTTTGTTTCTCAAAGAGCTGAGTTTGTAAGGAGCATGATGCTTATCGGTGTGACCTCATATGGGGCTTTCCTTTTTGGGTGTTGGAGTGGTGTTGGTTTTCCAAAGCAATTCCATAAACTTTCTTTCAAATGTAAATACTTTTTATTTATTTATTTATCTGAAGTATTGAAATTTCTACAAGTGAAAACCATGACTATTAAAACTGAACTTGAAGGAATAACAATTTTTTTTTTCTGACTCTTGGTTAATGCATTCTTTTTCAATCTTCTTTACTGCTTTGCTTTGAATATTGGGTTTGAGTTTATATCTTTCTTTCACGCTTTGCTCCACTGCTTCATGGCATGACACCGCTCTTCACGCGTCATCTTCTTATTCTATCTTTTGATCATCTAAACGTGTGTGGTTACTATTGCTGTGACAGATGAAACACTCGTGCATCCTTCTGCCGCTGATGGTGGAAGCAATAAAGTTGTTATATGTATGACGATAATTACCAAATCCCTAAACTCTCTCAATTTAAAATTCGAATGAACTATAATTTTTCAAAATAAATCTCCAATTTTTTGATTGATTCCTAATTTTTACTTAATGAACCCCATATAGGAACTAAATCGCTAATTCTTATACACAAATCTATTTATTATCTTTTTCCATTTTTTTAATTTTAACACAAAAATCCACGTGAGACTTACATATATATCTAACAATTTGCCACGTCGTTAAAACACTAACATCAACATGTCACCTCAACATTTGTTTAAAGTTGTTAGGCCGAGGTAGGGATCTAATTGTTGTAATTTTCACCAAAAAAAGGACCCAACTGAGACGCGAACAAAAAGGGAACCTATTTGAGATTCTGGACGAAAATAAAGACCTAAAGAAACATTAAACCTTTATCATAATTATATAATATTAGTTTTTATCCATTCTTTGTTAAATGCTTGACATCCATAAAATACTAAATTATCTTGATTTATTAGTGTAATTGCTTGTTGATGTTGGCATACATATACTTTGTGGTTTAATCATACTTTTATTTATTAATTATCATAATATAATAATATAATGAATGATGAAAATGTAGTTACGGCATGTCAAACGTTGTTTTATTATGTGCCACATTGATAGTATATGTTCATGTTTTTACTATGTGTCACACTAATAGTATATGATGTTTCAAGTGTAGGTCGAAATCTTTTATAAAATACTTTTTCACACTTTTACTCAAAAGCAGCTTAAATAATTTTGAATGTTTTCCGTTAAAATCCTTTTTTGGTTGCGCACTGTCTAAATGTACATGTCAAAGACACTCCTCAAGTCAGTGATCAATTCGATCAGGGTCACAATAAGGTCTTAAATTCGTAATAAATGTAATCACATACCTTTTTATCTTTTACCTCTAAGGTTCAATCATAATAATGCTTTTTCAGTAATCATGATTTGGATTGATGTTTAGGGATGGTAATCACTAGAGGACGTCTGTCTAGTCTCCTACCTTTCCTGATCGTGTAGTCAGTACGCTACTTAACTAGATTGCATGACATGTGATGATAGACTCCAACTTGTTTGCCTAGTTATCTCTTCTTCATGGCCTCTTTCCGTCGATCCTATTGTACGATATAAGAAGATTTTCAAATTGGATAATTAAAATTATATAAAAGGTTTGTTTTGTAAAAATTAAAAATAAAATAGAATTATATGAAAATAAAGGTTGATAAATTTTGAATATTCTTTATTTAGTTTTAATTTTTGAAAAAATTAGTTGATATAGTTTTTTTATATATAAAATTTATAATAACAATATTACATAATGATGTGTGATATAAATAATTAATAAAACATCAGAATTGATAAAAATAACGTGTGACAGGGACAACAAATGTCACGTTTGACAGTACTTTTTGAGTATGGTTGTTTGTGAAATAACTTTATTAAAGAGTTGTAAATATTCTGGTGCAATTACATTTTAAACTTGTTTTATTGCTTTAAAATAGTAAAATAAATAAATAACTTTTCCTTTGAAATATAAGTTTTACGGAAAATATCTAACTTGCTCCTCGATCAACATTTACAAGTAATTAGTATTTTAATATGTAAGTATTTTGCTAATGGTTCATTCCAAATCTAACTATTGTCATATTGTTTAATGTTTTAAAACACGTAATTTTAAAAAAATAATATTTTCATTCATTTAAATTTCTTGTGATGATTCACAAGATTTTATTTTTTTTCATGTATAACAATTGGTTAAATGTCATTTTATAGAACACCCAAAAACATATTCTCGAATACATTGTTGTGACGTGTCGGATGTGAAATACATTTAACAAAATTATTTATAAGGAAAAAAAAATAGTCTATCAATCCATTAAGAAGGTTAGAAATAATGTGTTCATTTACAATAGACACAATTTTTATGATGTCATATGTTAGAAATAATATACCACGATACACGATATAAAGGTAATGCAACATGAAATCGTGTGAGAAAAACAAAAATATGATTTAACTTCCTTAACAGATTCCAATTTTGAAAAAGAAAAAAGCTTTTGAAAATGTGGTAGTGTTTTAAAAATTGATTGTATAATTATAAGTTTCGGTTACTTAGAACAAAGATTTTTTTTTTCTAAAGTTAAAATTTTAAAAGGTTAATTCTCTATCACAACATTGTATTGTTATAACTTTTACTATAATGGCAAAAGTTTGTTTTATTTATTATTGTTATTCTCTTTTTTTCTTCTAAATCATTTTATATGACCATGTTTAAAAAATAGTGGATATAAAAATAAATAAGAAAATGATATAAAATAAATGTCACAGTGTAAAAGTTTGATAAGTCAAACAAAGATTTATAAGAATTAGAATTAGAATTTTTATCCAAAAATCAAAAATAATCTCTCAAATAATACAAATGTATAGAATGTAACTCAAAAATATTTACATTAACTTTTGATAACTTTACATATAAACACACAAGTTTAAGAAAAACTATAAACTTTATATAAAGTCCAGAACACATAACTTTATATATAAATACATAAGTTTAAGAAAGGCTATAAATCTTATACAAAGTCCAAAACACACGAAATTAACAGAAAACAAAAATTACATATGTTGACTTTTGTTTAACAAAGCTTGCTTGCCCAACAAAAACATATTGACCCATCAAACAAATTTTTAACATTTTATAAAATTAAAATTTATTAATTTTTCTAAATCATTCTTTAATTATGTTAACAATCTTCATATTTTTTAAGTTTTCTTATTTGAGGAACATTACAAGATTCAACGAAACATATTTTTATTTTTGACCATATTATAGATCATTTGAATTGCAAATGTTTTTTCTTAAGTTTTTTTTTTTAGGTATGATCATGAGATAGTCTTCTATTATATTATTTTTCTTGAAAAAAAATTTCATCAAATTCGTACCACTTAAACATTATCTAATAAAATCTTATTTTCGTTTCCTTTTCATTTCCTTTATTGGTCGTCATTAACCATCTTTTATTTTTATTACGTGGAGATTATTTTTTTATTTCCCACATTTATTTGGTATGTTTAAAGTGTGTTCAAAATAAAAAGAAACGACACGTTTTGATATTTGTCAGAGGTTTGTCAAATTAAGTTTTGATCCATTACTCATGTATTTTTTTTTTTCATTATTTAAGCATTGTTCATCATGTATTCATTCAAACACATTTTCATTTATACATTTAAATACTTTTATCTTTTTTATATCATATGCATACTTAAGCCCAAAGCCCATATTTAAATAATATGCTTCTATTAAAAATCGAATACTAAAATCTTTAATTTTTATCTTGTATTAATATGATTCACTTGTAAAATTGAAATAAAATATCGAAAATAATTAATGTCAAATTTTTTCTGTATTAATAAGATAACATGTTAAACCTAATTACAAGTCAAACATCACATAAAATATAAATCAAATAACATGATTACAGATTATTTTCAAAACCTATTAACAAATTATAAGAATTTTACATTTTTGCTTGACTAGTTATTTCCCATTTGATATTTTATTTATATATTTTCTTTTTTTGGAAAGATCATGAAAAAAGACCTTTTAATAATTAAATGTGTATAAGCAATCATAAATATATTGAAAATAATTATTTGCATCCCTTATTTTGAGTTTTTGTTTATGTCTTTTATATATAAAAAAACTAATGAATATGAAAAAGATAATTGATGCTTTATAACATTAAAGATATAAGAAACGTCTCTTAAAAAAAATAACAAACTTTTTTCTACAAAAATGTTAAATAAATTCTTAATCACAGAATAGAAAAGGAAATCTCCCTCAACTAAACCAATAATATTTTTGTTCTTAATCACCCTATTAAGAACTGTTATCATTATTCAATAACTAATTTATTCAATATGTTTGAGAACAAGACATAAAGGGTAGATGTTGTATATATACTTAGACACCAACAGAACTTATAAAAAATAGTTCTTATTTAGGTTTTGTGAACAATCTTACCCTATTTCGACAAACAAACATACATAAATTACACATTTTTAATTTATTAGATAATTTATATGAAAACTTTGGATTAGAGATAAAAAAATAAAACTCGAATATTACTATTCAGATCATAATTTTTCTGTCACAAATAATGGACTTAGTTATTAGAAAATCTACTTGATATTATTTATTGGTTGACTTTTCTTTATACAATTCACTAACACAATCATGCATAATTGTGTTTTTTAAAAGTAATTAAGCATGTTTAATGGGGTTTGAAGTATTTGAGCATATATAATAGGCTAGATAAATGTATGGGGTTTTAAAGTAGGAATATAACTTTAATACTTAATAAATTCATATAATATGGTGGAATAGAGCTACCAATCCAAACAACATGAAAAAAAAGTACTTTTCTAATTGAGTATAAGAAATCAATCACTTTTTTTTTTCATGAAAATAAAGTAGTTTTCGTAAAAAAAAAAAAAAACTTTAGAGGATATCAATTTAAGCTAAGTACATATCTAAAAATGTCAATTC
The DNA here is from genome assembly GCA_027742785.1 of Vigna reflexopilosa. Lineage (NCBI taxonomy): Eukaryota > Viridiplantae > Streptophyta > Magnoliopsida > Fabales > Fabaceae > Vigna > Vigna reflexopilosa. Next base: position 24,836,619 of record CM050926.1, on the reverse strand, counting down.
TCCTCAAATTAAGAACATTCACAAAATTTATTTAATTTTTGTGGATTGTAAATATACATGATTTTATTTGTTTTAGTATTTTGTATCTTATAATTATTTTTTTTTTCAAAAATAGTTTTAACCTTTCGTATTTTGTATTTGGTTGATTTATTTATTGAAATCATTATTTGTTTATACACAAGTCTGATTTGGTTTCTCGTATGTTTATATTTTGATGGCATTTCGTGCAGGTGATATATGGTAAAGTGTTTATTATTTGAGATGTCAAATCTCGTAATAAACCAATTATGTAAATTTGTACAAAAAAATGATTTCTTTAAAAAGACGATAAGGATTAAAAATTAGGCATGTCATGGCATAACAAACTTTTAATTTCTTATGATTCCTAAGTTGATTTATACATAATTGTAGATTGTTTTTATAAACATAACAAATTCAACCAAAATGTCTTGCTTCATGCCACATCGGTCCAACACCGTGGTTGAAATATTTTAAAATGATGTACCCCTCAAATAATAAATAATTTAATTCCAAACCCCTCAAATAATAAATAACATATTTCTTCCTATAGATGTTTTATATTGCTCTAAGCGAACACCTTCATAACAAATTATAAAAGATGTTAATTGCAAACTAACGCAGCGTGCAAACAACGGCTTTTTTAATCAAAATAATATCATTTAATGCACCGTAATAAGGAAATTTAATTTACAGTTAGCCTATAATCACAAATGATTTTTTAAGGTATTTTCCTTTGATTAGTTGAATTTACTGGAATCGTAAAATTAGGACAACAAATAGATGTAATTAATACAAATAATTTATTAATAAAATTTTGTTACAGCGTGTAAAACTAATATTTCTCTTCGTACGTTCTTATTTAAAGCAAAAAAAAAAAAAAAGAAGAACCCCGTTGAAAGCATTGGTTCCGCAGACGGAGCTGCTTTTGATGAATCATCGGCCATGCTGCTTATAAACCTCTCTCCATGGTTTTGGTTTATCCTTTCTTCGAGTGTAAAGACCATCTTGCCCTCAGATAAAAGGCATAAACGGGTCAAAGGATCTACCGGAATAAATCTGGACGCCCATATTTCCACACCCATGTTCGCTGTCTTCACCCTTCTCTCTCTCCTTCGTCCAAACATTTTCTCTCTCTAAACTTGAAACCTCGCCACTGCAACAAACGCAAGCACTCAAAGTGCTCCCAATTCCTCACTCATCACGGTTTGTTCCTTCCACTGATTCATCTTCCCCTTCTCCAGCTCGATTTCGTTTTATTCCGTTGTTTTCTCCTTTCGATTCTACCAAACAAATTATCGTATCTCTGTTTTAGCTTATACTTCGTTATGATCGGTTTAGTTAATTTGTGCGAAGAGTTATGTTTTCGTTATCCGACCTTTTATTTTCTCTTTTTTCTTCGTTTGCGTTACCTGTGTCAATGATTTGGGGTATTCGATAGCTTCTGCGGGTTCAGCATGTTATGAATTTTAGGTGTGTTTTTTGTTATTGATGACGTTACTCTGCGTTTTGATTTGATTCGCATTGAGTATTCGCTGCGTTTGATACGCGATTATGCTTTGACTGGTAATTTAGACAGTATGGAAAGAATGATTTTAAACTTTGCCTGGATTTTGAGGTTCTCAGGGAATTGTTGTAAGAAATGATGTAGCGTGTCTGGAAAACCATTGAGAAGTTCTGAATCACGTCTGGGACGTGGGAGCTATAACTATTGGCTTCTTAGTACTTGTGAAAAACCATGTCTGGAGCTGTAGATTTTGGTATCAGTGTTTGGGATGTTGAGAAGACTGTGGTCCATGTTATATAATTTCTGAAAACATTTGATAATAACTAGCTATTGTTACAGAGACTTCTTAATGTTAGTTTCTAGGAGCTCCGCTATATACGGTTATGCCTTATAGGTAACGGCTTTCTGTGAAAGTGGATGTGCCTTGAGAGAGTTTTTCTGCACTGTAAACTTCGTTTATTAAATAAATGATCATAATCCATAAACTACATCTGATTTGTTTAGTTTTATTTCATTTGCCGTCTGAAATGATCCTATGTAGAATTCCTGTTGTGGAATTATTTTCTCAATTTATCCCTGGGGATATTATTTAAGCTATATCATTTATGTACTTGACAGTTTCTGCAATGCACCGCGTGGGTAGTGCGAGCAACGGAAACAACTCAACTCGTCCTCGCAAGGAGAAGAGATTAACCTATGTGTTGAATGATTCTGATGACACTAAGGTGAGCTCGCTGTTTTATTTACTTATTTATCTCGCAGTTTTATTTACTTATTTATTTTATTTGTTCCAGGGTAGCTTACAAGTTTCATGCTTGCTTCTAGTAGTTGCATTTTTATCCCTATCCATTCCTACAAAAAAAATTCTTTCATATTATGCTTCCAAATCTGTCAACTAGTTGAAATTGATTGAGTTGATTTTAGTAAACGCAAACATCTTTTTACTTGGATGAAAATACTACGTAATGGATTTTTTGAATTCCCATTTTGGTCCTTGAAAAATTCTTTTGACTCAATCTTCCTCTCAATATAGTGACTTAAATTCTGCTCAAGAGAGAATATTTGGTTATTGGCTGTCATAAATTTGGTCCTAGTAAACAGCATGTGTGTACTAATTCACATTCGAAAGAATTTTACAAATACCAAGATGGAGGTTTACCCTAAATTTTAATCTTAAATTTCTCTTTTTACGTTGACTTAGACCCACTTGCTGGTTTGCATATTTTGACCTTTTGGTTTTTAATATTTACTTTCTAATCGATCAAATCTTCATGAATACTTGTGTTTTGCTTTGAAAGGTGTTATTCTCATAGACTTTATTCTTTCAATATTTCTTAGTTGCACAGTCTAGAATTGTAACTTGGCTCTTTACTGCAGCATTGTGCAGGCATAAATTGTTTGGCTCTGCTTACATCTGAAGCATCTGACGGGTCTGATTATCTCTTCACTGGGAGCCGTGATGGCAGGTTAAAGCGATGGGTACTATCTGTGGATAGAACAACATGCTCGGCTACTTTTGAATCTCATGTTGATTGGGTAATTCTTGTGTTATTTTTTTTCTTCCCTTCCATTTAATAGTTTACTTTTTATTTAGTAACTTCTGGTACATGGCAGTGTTTTTGAATCATGATTACTTCGTAAAGCTTCATCTGAAATGGAACACCTTCCAGCAGTTATTTTTGTCATTTTTCCTGCACAAGGAATTTCTTGTTGGACTTTATGTTACACTGTTAATAATGCATTTTTTTAAAAGGTCAAAAGGTTTAAGAAAATGTATGATGCAATGTGGGAAATCTATTTACCATGCTATGTGTTAAAGAGCTCTCATTGTTGGGGTCTTGCCATCTTGGTTATGATTATGTGTGAGGTGTATTGGATGTTTATACTAAGACGAGTATTGTGTCTTTTTAGAATTTCATCTGCAAAAGTAGGGCTTCAATGGTCTGAATTTGACATTGACTTTTATTTATTTTATTTTTTGTGGAGTACTTCATCGGATATCCTTTCCTGCTGTTTGTAATGATTTGTGGTGTTGAAATTTAACGAGCTTAATTCTAATTGTGAAGGTATGGTTGAAAAGGAAAAGCTATAAAAACCTATTGGATTTTCATGTTTAAAATATCCCAAAACTGCAAGTGCACGTTGCAACTGAATTTGATTTTGTATTGTTTGAGATAAAGTTATCTCTGCATTCTTGAACTTTGTTTTTAGGTTGTCTATTTCTCTTGCCTTCTCTTATACTGTAAAATTCATAATATCCTGAAATGTCCAGTGGACATTTTTTCCTTTAAATTATCCTCTTTTTGTCTAATTATTTATTGTCGTTAGGAATTTATGCAATTCTTTTTGTTCAATATGTCAATGTTCTTGAACTTATGATCATTCTTCAACTTTTACTTTTCCCCCCAAGTTGAAAACCCTGTTTCATTAGCATTTAAGTTGTACTCACAAAACCTGATACCTGCACAATCTTTAGCACATACACAATAGCTTAAGCACAATCGAATACATAATTTATAAATGTTATTTTATTCTTGCAGGTTAATGACGCTGTTCTTGTTGGTGACAGTACACTTGTTTCTTGTTCGTCAGATACTACCCTCAAGGTTTGTTGGTGGTTAGCTTTTTTGTTCCAACCAATCCTTAATATTCTGAAATGATGCAAGTACTTTCATAATTATTTGCATCTTTTTTGTGTGTTAGACATGGAATGCCTTGTCCCTGGGAACTTGTACTAGGACGCTTCGGCAACACTCTGACTATGTTACTTGCCTTGCAGCAGCAGGAAAAAATGTAATGTGCTTCAAACATTTTATGCTTCTTATTTCGTGCATCAAGAAAAAAGTTAACTTGCTGTTTCTATATGTCGTGTATTGAATCAATAGATAATTTGGTTGAATTATCAATGTCAAATCCATTCTTTGATTGTTTAATAGTGTCATGCATTTTAGAGCAATATTGTTGCCTCTGGTGGCCTTGGTGGGGAGGTTTTTGTATGGGATATAGAGGCTGCCACCACTCCAGTCTCTAAGAGCAATGACACTACAGTTGACGAATCTTCAAATGGTATCAATGGTTCTGGCAACTTACTACCATTGACAAGCTTGCGAACTATTAACTCAAGCACCAATATGTCCACGAACACTAATCAAACTCAGGGATACATTCCAATTGCTGCCAAAGGCCATAAAGATTCTGTTTATGCATTAGCTACAAATGAAAGTGGAACAATTCTCGTGTCTGGTGGCACTGAAAAGGTACAGTATGGCCTATACTCTGATTTGTTGATGCTTCTTTAACTTTTGAAACATTGGAAGTGGTTTGTTTGTGCTTATTATATAAAGATGTATCGATTCAGTAGGTTGAATTTTGTGGCATGTTTCTTTACCATGGTTTGTTTCTTCTTCCACATTTTTGGGGGATTCTCTAGGTTGTGCGTGTCTGGGACGCAAGAACAGGATCAAAGACCCTAAAGCTAAAAGGGCACACAGATAACATCAGGGCTCTGCTTCTGGATTCTACTGGCAGGTGCGTGGGGGTGGAAATCTAGTTTAAGTTTCTATTTTTCAGTTTACAATTATATTTTAAAGTTTGTAACTTGCTTTTACTCCTTTTTATTTATAATTTCTTTATTATCATAAAATTCTGTCTCTCTCTTCTCATCTATCTTGCTCATTTGGCATTTCTATGTGTTCCCACAACCTTTCGATAACAATGCACATGAACAACCTAATTCTTTGATTGACTATGTTAGAGTGGACTTGTTTAGTAGTCAATCATACCGTGAAAAGTGTTGTTGGGTTTCTTTTCATTGTTACACAATGTATCTTTTCGCTGGATAAATTTGTTTAGTTCAAATTAAGTAATATGTTTTTTCAACAAGTCAGCTGTGATGCTTTTAATGTTCATTATTGCAGATATTGTTTATCTGGATCTTCAGACTCAATGATAAGGTAATGGTTGCATATGAAGTAGTTATAAGCATTTCAATTCGTTTTGTTTTGTTGTTGACTAATAATTTGTCCATCTTTCCTCACAGGCTTTGGGATATAGGTCAGCAGAGATGTGTGCATTCTTATGCAGTTCATACAGATTCTGTTTGGGCACTTGCCAGCACCCCAACGTTTAGTCATGTTTATAGTGGGGGGAGAGACTTTTCAGTGAGTGCAACCTTCAACTAAAATTAACATCAAACTATTTTTTTTCATGTTACTTCTTGAATTTATGTGACATAACATCTCCTTTTCCTGTTTAACTCATGAACCGCTTCTTCTAATGTCGTATTCTTTTATATCCTAAGTTATACTTGACAGATTTGCAAACCAGAGAGAGTAGTTTGCTTTGTACTGGCGAGCACCCTATTCTTCAATTAGCTTTGCACGGTGATAGCATGTGGGTTGCATCAACAGACTCTTCAGTTCATAGATGGCCCACTGAAGGATGCAATCCTGAAAAGATTTTCCAGAGAGGCAATTCTTTTTTAGCAGGAAACTTGTCTTTTTCAAGAGCAAGAGTGTCACTGGAAGGATCTACCCCTGTATGTTACATTTATTTCTGAAACAAAATTACTATATTAATTTTTTATATGTTTATCTTCCATCGTGTTGCTCTCGGTTCTCATAATACCAGTTGCATATCTACATGTATAGATGAGGCATGTTAGCATACATATCCAATATTAGTACTTCCTGTTAGTGAATATGACATGACATATTTTGTCTTCTGAACTAGTTTTTGTTGAAAATAATTTTCTTTTGGGTTCTCTTTTTCTCAGAACTAATAATTGTCCCCTTATTGTTGAAATTATTGATCTAATAGGTTCCTGTATACAAAGAACCTACCTTAACTATCCTTGGTACACCTGCAATAGTACAACATGAAGTTTTGAATAATAAGAGGCATGTGCTGACAAAGGTAACCGTGATGTTTTCTGGTAATTTTATTATGCCCTGCATATTGACATGACCTTTCTCTGTTATATTCTCACCTGATGAATAACCTTTTGTAAAGGATGCATCTGGTTCAGTGAAACTTTGGGAGATTACTAAAGGCGTTGTGATTGAAGATTATGGAAAGGTGACAACTGGTTGCATTTTTATTTGTAACTTGTATCACATTGCTTTTTGCCAGGGAAGAGATTGTCTGTAATAAATGAATGATATTTACAAAGTTTCAACTAATATAGCTTTTGCTTTACTTGTGACCTATCTAGGTTTCATTTGAGGAGAAAAAGGAAGAGTTATTTGAGATGGTATGATTCACATCATGAATTTCTTTTTTAATAATTATATTTTCTTTTCTTGACAAGATGACATTCTCTGTACTTTATTTGTTCAAGCCAGCTTTTAATTTTTGCAAATGCTGCTTTAGGTTAGCATTCCTGCATGGTTTACTGTGGATACCAGGCTTGGAAGCTTGTCAGTTCATTTGGACACACCCCACTGTTTTTCTGCAGAAATGTATTCAGCAGATCTTAACATTGTCGGCAAGCCTGAAGATGATAAGGTAATGGCATCATTGTCTTGAAAAATGTATTTTCCCTTTTTTTAAATTTATAATTATATTAATTTTGCTCCTAGCTTTTTGTATGCCACTACAATTAAAGTAAAGTTAACTCCTTATTTACTTGTTAGCATTGACTATAATTGACGTGAAACTGTATAAGTGTCAACCAGTTAATTTTCATGGGATTCATTGCAGTCAGTGTGGCACATAATCATCATACCATCTTTAGTACATAATCTTGCTTAATCTGGAATTATTCCTATCTTGCTCAATATGGTCACGATGGAAGCATAAAGATTTTTATGTCTGTTGAACTAAATTAGCTAAGTTCTGTTTTGAAGCTTTATAGTTTTAAGAAATATGCAATTCATGCACATAATGACGTAATGAGAATGTTTTCATCAGTTAGTTGTCATGTGTGAACAATCTAAATCGTTGCCTGTTATTCTGCAGGTTAATTTGGGCCGTGAAACCCTTAAAGGGCTCCTGGCTCATTGGTTGAGAAAACGAAAACAGAGAACAGGATCCCCAGCTTCAGCTAATGGGGAGTTATTATCTGGAAAAGATATTGCTTCTAGAAGTCTTACCCATTCAAGAATTGAGGTTGATGGTAGTTCTGAGAATGATACTATGGTTTATCCTCCGTTTGAATTCTCAGTTACTTCCCCTCCTTCCATTATTACTGAGGGCTCTCATGGAGGTCCATGGAGGAAAAAAATTACTGATTTAGATGGAACTAAGGATGAGAAAGACTTCCCCTGGTGGTGCCTTGATTGTGTCTTGAATAATCGGTTACCTGCCAGAGAAAACACTAAGTAATTTTGCCCCCCCCTCTTTATTTTTTTCTTCCATATTAATAGTTGCCTAGAATGTGGTTGTAGTTGAGAGCAATAAGTCGTGCTTGTGACAATTTGTATATTTTGTTCCTTCAGCATAATTGTTAGGGTATAAGGTGGGAGGATATTCGGTATAAGTTAATTAGTGTAAATAAATATAGTATAAATTAATTAGTGTAAATAAATATAGTATAAGTTAATTAGAGTAAATAAATATATATTCTAGGAAAATATTCAATATAAGATATTTATAATTAAGGATATATGCTAGGATAATATATGGGGAGATATTTATATATAGGGATATTTATATTAAATGCAAATATATTCTAGGGAAATATTTAGTGAGAGATGAACGGGAAATAATTAGTATAAATAAAGTTAGAGTCTAGGGTTAAGGATATGCTTTTGATTTGTGAGTTTTGTAAAGGAGGTTATGCTCCAGGTTAATTGACAGAGGTCATGCTCCCAACTATTGGATGACTGAAGGAGGTTATGCTTCCAGTTATTGTTTACTTGTGTTTACCCAGATATTACCATCAATAAAAGATATCAATTCGTTCTATTCCATTCTTTTATTATTCTTTTGTTTGTTTTGAGTGTGTGAGAGGTTGATTTCGTTACGTCTCCTACTCGGTCACGTAACATTTGGTCCGACCTGCCGGATAGAAGGAAGGAGTGTAAGGCCAGCCGGAGCAACAATGGAAATGGGAAGAAACGTGAGGGATTTGCCCTATGAGGAATATGAAAAACGGAGGAAAGAAGGAAGGTGCTTTAGATGCGGTGAGCGGTTCGGCCCTGCTCACCACTGTTCAGACAGGAGCTTGAGAGTCACAATATTGACCGAAGACGAGAAGGGAGGGCCACCACCCGAGCCTCCAGACCTAAATTGATCAAGAGCCATGAGATCAAGCTCCCCGATTCCAACCTTGAGGACAAGGTTGTTTTGCAGCGGGGTGTAATGTTAGGGTATAAGGTGGGAGGATATTTGGTATAAGTTAATTAGTGTAAATAAATATAGTATAAGTTAATTAGAGTAAATAAATATATATTCTAGGGAAATATTCAATATAAGATATTTATAATTAAGGATATATGCTAGGATAATATATGGGGAGATATTTATATATAGGGATATTTATATTAAATGCAAATATATTCTAGGGAAATATTTAGTGAGAGATGGACGGGAAATAATTAGTATAAATAAAGTTAGAGTCTAGGGTTAAGGGTATGCTTTTGATTTGTGAGTTTTGTAAAGGAGGTTATGCTCCAGGATAATTGATGGAGGTTATGCTTCCAATTATTGGATGACTGAAAGAGGTTATGCTTCCAGTTATTGTTTACTTGTGTTTACCTAGATATTACCATCAATAAAAGATATCAACTTGTTCTATTCCATTCTTTTATTATTCTTTTGTTTGTTTTAAGTGTGTGAGAGGTTGATTTCGTTACGTCTCCTACTCGGTCACGTAACAATAATTGCTTAACTATGAGGATTACATCTATTTAATCATATCCAAAAATATGGTAGAACTTATCATGGTTTTTTTAACATGAAATCAATTTATATATGGTTAAAAGTCATAGTTAAATTCTTTTTCTTATATATATGTGTGTGTGTGTGTGTAGAGAGAGAGAGAGAGAGAGAGAGAGAGAGAGAGAGAGATGGTACATTGTCTTTGAATTTGATTGTCTCACCATGATGACAATCTCAGCATAGTATATAATGCTCTCGTTGATATGTGTTTTCTTTTGATAACCACTGCAGATGCAGTTTCTATTTGCAGCCGTGTGAAGGCTCCTCAGTCCAGATTGTCACCCAAGGGAAGCTAAGTGCTCCACGTATATTAAGAATTCATAAGGTAAGTTTTTATATTAATTGACAATTGGTATTAATAATTGCCTTGATTCTTTTTGCGCGTGGTTTTAAGTTAACTTTGATCATGGTTTCCAAAAGTCCTATTCGTTTTGAATTTAGTTTAGTTTTTGTTTGTTCATGTGTGTGGATTCTCCAAACATATCCCCACATGTAAATGATACATTTTCTTACGATGAACTTAACTTTCCCTTCTTTTTGTTGGTTTAGGTTATTAATTATGTAATTGAGAAGATGGTGCTTGACAAACCTTTGGACAGCTTAAATGCTGATGGTAGTTTCGCCCCTGGGCTTACTGGTTCACAGTCACAGCATCAAACAGTTGGAGATGGACCCTTTCGATCTGGATTTAAGCCTTGGCAAAAGCTTAGACCTTCTATTGAAATATTGTGCAGCAACCAGGCAAGTAATTTGTTGCTTACTTGTCTTACATACAATCTTATGACACTGCATGAGTATAGCATGGTTTTTTAAATGATACTGTGATTGATCAAGTTCTTGACGTCATACTTTATTTTTCTGAGGTTGGCTTACTTTCCAATTCTTTTTGTCTTCTAGAATCTATTTGCTTACCTGATTGCCATTGTAGTTTTTCGTCTTGGTGTTTCTGGAAGTCATTGAAGAAATTACTTATTGTTAGAAGAAGACTTAAATATGTTTTTAATCTTTCAAATTTGAATATTTTTTTTTCTTTTAGTCCTCCAAATTAATAAATTGTTCTTCTAGTCTCAGAATTTCAGAAAATGCCTTTTTTGGTCTCTTGTAACTAGGATAATGATTTGAAAATTCACTTTTTATTTTTTTTGCCCAAAATATATTTTTGTTCCTAAAATCCGGATAAAACTTTATTTTAGTTTCCCAAACTTAAAAATGATTTTTTAGTCCTTCAAATGTAAAATTGACAATCTAAGTCCCTCAAATTTATGAATAAGTTTTTTAGTGTTCCAAAATTTAAAGTATTCTTTTCAGTCTCCGACATTTCAAAGTGTTTTCTTGAGCCCCTCAAATGTGCAATTGATACTTTATGTCCCTCAAATTTTAAAATAATTTTTGGTCCTCCAGAATAATTTCATTTTGATTTTCAAAGTGACAGAAAATTTGTTGAGTAACTAACGCAGATTTGATCGAAGAAAGACATTTTTATCCTGTTTGAAATATCTTTCTTACTTCTCTTTTTCTCATTCCTGCCCCCTCCTTGTAATAGTGGTCTGAATGATTCGTACTCCAAGCAAAACAATATAGTTCATTCTTATCTTCTTTATTCGTTATTTTTTGTCACATTGTTGTGAATGAAGTTTTGACTTTGAGATTAAATATAGTGGTTGTGAATACAATGTTTCCTTTTGGTTCACTAGATTTTGGGGGTTTAAACTCCTAAACAAATTGACCTCAAAACATTATTCAATACTTCAAAATTTTTGAAGTTTAAAATTGGGATAAATCGTATCTCTAAAATTGTTGGAAAACAGTGTTATTCACTTAAACTCATTCATACAATACAAAAGGGTTGACATAGATTTTATGGGATTTTTTTAAGATTTCCTTCCTTTGATTTTTTTCGTAAAGTATTCAGTTTTGAATCAGAGACGTTAATTCAAAACGATGAATCAATGTTGACTATAGTATGCCTTCCAAACTAATGATGTGGGATCAATTCCCACTTCCTGCCTATATTCTCCTTTTATTCTATTTAATTTATTTTTCACCTTGAATAGACGTAGAACTATTAATGAAGTTTTCAATTATTCATTTTTTTTTCTTACTTTAGTATATAGATTCTTTAACAACTTTACGAACTAAAATGAGTTATTTTAAAATTAGAGGACTAAAAAATAATATTTAAATTTAAGGGGACTAAAAATCATTTGAGATTTCGGCAACTAAAATATATTTTTAATTTTTGGGATTAAAAATCAATTTCAAATTTGAGAGACAAAAATCGCGTTTCGTTGGGGACTTTAAATTTGACCTAAATTTGAGAGATTAAAAATATATTTTAGCCAATAAATTTAAAAAGTGAATTTTCATATAATTAGTTTAGGTACACGTTATTGTTGACATGGACGTTAGCCACATTAGCAACTAGTGTAACGTCTTTAGTACGTAAGGATCCAACTAACATTTTATCTAATTCAAGGACTAAATAAATAGGATTCTTAATTTGGTGGACTATAGGAAAGAGTGATACAAATTTGAATAACTAAAAACATATTTAAGCTTGTTAGAATTATGTAGTGTGGATGTTGGTTTGTAATTTACAGTTACGAAGTTACTATTTTGACTGACTTCTGGAGTCCATGATGCAGGACAGAATATTAGGGTTTATATGGTTTAAATAATCTTGGTTTGGTTATCCCAAAACTCATTGGAATGTTTCTTAAAGCTGGGATTTCTTTTAGTAGTGGCATTATTCATCGTGTTAGATTTTTTTTTCATTGGATATCACAAGATGAACTTATAATAAGGTTTGAAATGACTTTCTTCATAAATTCTTAACCTACTGGTAAACCCTTTGTTATAAAACTCAATTTCAGATATTATACACTCCTAATTGACCTTTTTACTATTGTATTGGAGTCTTAAAATAGACTGTAGTACTTGTATTTGATCTTTAGTCTTAACTGTTCTTGTGTGTTTACCACCTTTATTTTCCTTTTTGTGTTTTAATCAAGTTATAGAACTTATTACACCTTTTACTGGTTGGAGATGATGATAATATTTTTTTTAAATATCATTTGGCCCAAAGACTGAATGTTGTTTTTATTTGATTCACATTTGACTTTATTGTGCATGATACTATTTATCAATTAAGTAATCTGCATTTAGCCATCCTTTTGGTTTATTTTCAGGTACTATCTCCTGAAATGAGCTTGGCCACAGTGAGAGCTTATGTATGGAAGAAATCAGAGGACTTGGTTCTAAATTACAGACTAGTTCAAAGCAGGTGACTACCAATTGCATATGCATCAGAGGTGGGTAATTGAGCCTTGCTTGTCTTTTCCGAGCTACAATATAATATTTAATGCTTTTATGAATTTACATTCCTGTATTTACCACATTTTGTAAATGTAACCGAAAGGAAAGGGGAAATAGTTATTTTAGGATAATATTTCTAGACTGGCGTGAATGTTGATAAAAGTGATATTAGGTGATAAAGCCTAATCTTTATTAGTATTTTGTTTTCCTTCAGATTGGACAAAAGTGAGCTTGACCTATTATTGTCTGAATGGTCATTGTTTATTTTGATGCATTGCAGAAACCATTTCTTCTGCTTTCTAAGCTTTATTTCTCTAAGAAAAATAATTAAAAGGAAAAAAGTGAGCTTGGCCACAGTGAGAGCTTATGTATGGAAGAAATCAGAGGACTTGGTTCTAAATTACAGACTAGTTCAAAGCAGGTGACTACCAATTGCATATGCATCAGAGGTGGGTAATTGAGCCTTGCTTGTCTTTTCCGAGCTACAATATAATATTTAATGCTTTTATGAATTTACATTCCTGTATTTACCACATTTTGTAAATGTAACCGAAAGGAAAGGGGAAATAGTTATTTTAGGATAATATTTCTAGACTGGCGTGAATGTTGATAAAAGTGATATTAGGTGATAAAGCCTAATCTTTATTAGTATTTTGTTTTCCTTCAGATTGGACAAAAGTGAGCTTGACCTATTATTGTCTGAATGGTCATTGTTTATTTTGATGCATTGCAGAAACCATTTCTTCTGCTTTCTAAGCTTTATTTCTCTAAGAAAAATAATTAAAAGGAAAAAAGTGAGCTTGACCTATTATTGTCTGAACTTTTTTCTTTTTTTTTTATATACAAGCATCACCTGGTGGGATAAAGTTTGTTGTTGTTCTATAAGTAATTACTCTTTTAAGCACTTTTTTTAGACTTCTCGGTGGTATAAAATTTACTGAAAACTAGAAAATCAGAAAAGACTCATTAAGTGAAATGTGAAACCAACTAAAATTTGTAATTGTTAATAAATTTCAACCAATATTAAAAGGGATGTTCGAAAGAGTGTATTGCAGGTATTTTTCTGTATTTTATTTATGCCGTCTCAGCAAAGATTACAGACTTAACTATGAATTATGATTGATTCTTGCAGGTTTTGTTGTGATTATGTAAAATGCTTCTGAGCAACTATTGTTCTTGGGTTGCCTGCATTGATCGGTAGTATTATAGGAATTTGTAAATTCTTAGTGTTCATTATCAAATTTAGTGACATTCTCCAAACCTGCTTGGATAGTTTATTCTTTATTGGAGAGCTGTTACTGTAAATTTTGAACTATATCTAGCTGGCGTGCATACTTCTGCTGGACATGGCGGTGTCTTCTGCATCTGTCGCGATGAAGGTTTTTAATTGACTCTTTTGAGGATTAGTGGGAATCATACTGCCAGAGTGGGGTGTTTTTTCAGGAATCAGGTAGTTGATATAGAGATGACAACGAAAACGTTGTAAATTTGAATTGTGCTAATATCTGGCCAGAGTAATTATGTTGTCCAGGTGCATATTTACATCATAAAATTTTGTTAATTCTAATAATATTTTCATTTGTTCAAATTAGTAATTTTATATCTAGTGTTAGTTCTCATCTAACATCATATTTGGATCTTGTGTTCTTTCTCTGCATTAGTGTACGAAAATTTGAGTGTATTCAACATTGAATTCTGAAGGCAAAACATTAGTTGAAATTGTGACGGTACTAATTGTAGTTATCGCATTATTTGCGTAGAGGTTTATATTTCGAAATTATTCTCTATATGTTGTAACTGTGATAATCATACCTTGTTATGCTTTTATTTTCTCTATTTATGTTGAGCCAATGGATGTGAAATATGGAAACTGAATATGTACATAATGGGTGGTACTTTTACCGGCATGCGATGTTTACTGTTATCTGTTAGTGTTTGCTGCATTATAATTCATTTCATAGAGCAAATTACAGTGAGGATTCTCGTGTTCAGTGAAATTTGTACTCCTTTTTCATTGAGGGAATGCTTTTTGTTGATATAATTTTATATAAGGTGTAGAAAATTTTTTAACGCATTTGTATACTTAAATCTATTTTTAATACATATTTACGGATAAAATTCTTTAATTATTAAAATTTCAAATTAAGGTTTGTCATTTTTGGAGGTTTTTTCCAAACAGATTTTGAAATATGTTTTTATCTTTTAATTTATTTACAACTGTTAACAAAAAGTAATAAACCGAAGTATACATTTATGCTATGATCACTGCCTAAACAAAGGGTATTTGTTACAATAAATTTCAGGGATTTGGAACGCTAATCTTTTGTTAAAATAAATTATTAAAATTAAAATAAATAAGTTTTTTATAATTGAAACTTCTGGATTTGGTTTAGAAATAGTGTTGCCAGTATGTGAATGTGTTGATATTTTACTGTTTGATTATGAACTTTTTCATAAATTTCGGATTGAAGTAAAAGAATTTATAGAAAGTATACAACTTTTTTATAAATAAAGTTATAAGTAAATAATAATTTATAAAAAAGTATTTTTTTCTTAATTTTCTTTTTTTAAATTATTTATGAAAAAATTATTCAAATATGTCCAAATTTAAAATATCACGTCCATTTAAAATAGCCTAACTATTCCACGTCTAGTAAACTAAAACGTGTAAGTTTAGGCAACATGGAAAGTGTTTTGGACGTATACTGCTTTTAGTATCTCTGTTCAATTCAATTAGAAACTTTCTGTTTTCATTTGACCCAACTTTTTCGTAAGGGGTTCTTTGCGGTAAACAAGCAAAACCCTTGAGTGCAAGTTTTTCCACGAGGGCTCTTCAACAATTACAATAGTTCTTTTAAGGCAGAATACAAAAAACAGACATTTATGGAAAAAATAGCAGTAGTTAAGGTAGATATTCTTAATTTTCATTTCTCAAAAGAGTAAAAAAAGTAATTGCAACAACCTTCAGGTTTTAAAATGACTACTAAACTGCAGTTGTTTGTCTCCTTTGAACATCATACACATTAATTTATTGAATAATAAATATTTACTAACCAATAAGTACTAATAAATAGTATTAATATTGTTTCCGTAGAGATTTGTCCAGATTAACCTTTTTTTGACATGTTTTTCTTGTTTTTGAAAGTTCACAATTGAATATTATAAATTTAGTAGATCGTGAGTTGAACGTATTTAACTTTTGATTCTGATCTGATATTTATAAATCATTTCATAAATTTTTAATTAGTACAAATTTAATAAAATAAAAATAGTCTTATTTTAAAATTCGGTTAATAATTTATAAATACTTTATCAATATCTTCATTAATATAATATTTTTAATTATTTTATCATTTATTAAATTATAGATCCAATAATAACTTAAACGTTATCGAATTATAATCTAACATCACTAAAATTATTTCATCTGATTAACCATTATTGATGTAACGAATGACCGAGCGACCCTAAGTGAATGAATCAACCCTTAATACTAATCCTTCAGTCTATCCTATATACCGTACAAATATCATTGTAGAAAAAATTCGTTACCTTTTTTTTGTCATACTGTTATTTAATTTTTTTGGTCCTAATGATTTAATTTATCTTTCTTTTCAGAAATAATAAAATCCCACGCCGCTCATTTGCCATTGGTTGGAACAAGAATCGTCGTTATCTTTATGTCTGGCACAGTTTCTTACAACACGATTTCAATTTCAATGGCATGGCGGGGGTGTAACTACGCGCTCCGCTCGTTTCGTGTGTTGTTGCAATTTCACTTCTACCATTCTTTCTCCTTTTTCAGCATTTTCCGCTGACCGAACACCAAACATTTGTACACTTGCACTACAAACAAAACACAACTTCTTTGTTTTGTTTTTTCTTACTAATACTATAAACCCCCAGGAACATGCATAACAAGGATCGCATTGTCTAAAAAGGCACCATCGTTCTTTTTCTTGGTTCATGCTTCCGTGCACCGGAAAGTGTGATGATAACATTAGCAACCAAAAAGGAGTGAACATTTGTTGAGTTGAGTAAGTTCAATTCAATCCCTGTAAACTGTGATGGCCTCGGTTGGGGGTTTTTTAGTCTCTGGTGCTGCAAGGTGCGTTACGAGGAACCGGTTTGGAGTTCGGGCGCACAGTTTGGAGGGTGGAGGCTCGACGGTGTTGTCGTCGGAGTCTGTGAACGGATCTTCGTCGGTGGTGGTGGGGACGCAGAAGAATCGTAATGGTGGTTCCTTGGTTAAGGAGGAAGCGAAGGGATGGTTGTTGGGAGTTGAGGGGGAGAAGAAGAAGAAGAAGGGTGAAGCAGAAGAAGGTTTGGCAGCGCTTTGGGATGATGGGTATGGGAGAAGCAGTGTAGAGGATTACTTTGCTGCAGCTAAGGAGATTTGCAGATCAGATGGAGGCC
The DNA here is from genome assembly GCA_027742785.1 of Vigna reflexopilosa. Taxonomy (NCBI): domain Eukaryota; kingdom Viridiplantae; phylum Streptophyta; class Magnoliopsida; order Fabales; family Fabaceae; genus Vigna; species Vigna reflexopilosa. The sequence goes on along the minus strand of CM050926.1, from coordinate 24,819,482 downwards.
CACCTCGGTGGTTTTGCCCAATTGAATGTGGGCCCCCTTTGAAGGATTCTCCTACTCTGCTGTTTTTACCAGGTTCAATGTTACACTTCTGAACTCCATGCATTCACTGTGTGTGATATATGAGGCTTCTAGGCATGAAATTGTTTTCCTTAGAAACATTTTGTTGCATGTTCATTATTCAGACTTTAGTAACATAGCATCTAACACATTCATTCTGACACACTTTTTCTGCTAATATCTATTGGAGATAACAACACAATAAATTTGTGTGTTACTTCTTTGTTTGATGAAACCTTACTCGTGATTTTGTAACTTAAGAAGAAAAAAATTTACTAATAGGAGATAGTGTTAGTGTTGGATGGGTTTCTTTTCATGCTTGAAGACTGTGTTGATGTTGGGTTATATTCAACTTTACGGTTGTGGTTGATTGTTTTCAATGTTAGAAACTTGGATTAGTAATACAGTTGGGTTGAAAGTTCGGTCCTCAGAAATCAGAGTGGAGATCTAAGTATATTTGTGTAATGTGAATGAGGGTTTAACCTGAAAACAGTTTCATTCGCAAAGACTGATGATTTGAATGGATGAAAACTTTTATGTGACAGAGTGATACTAGTTGCTACTTTCAAACCCCAAATTGAAGTTGTGTATTTACTCTAAATGCTGTTGTATTATATTGAATGTTGAAATTGAAAACGCAGAGTGTTGAAATTGAAAATGCAGAGTGTTGAAATTTATCTAGTTTAACTCGTGCAGGGATGGATGGCACGGGATTCGGTCTCACTTTGCATCATCAAGCTCTTGGGAAGTATGTTGTTTGTTGTATTTTAGTAGTTAGTTAAAAACTACTTCAACATAGCATTTGTTTAGTACAAGTATGCTGGATTAGTTTCAGCTTTTTAAAATTGTATGCCTGAGATATTACTCAGTTTTACAATGATCTGATTTTATTTTTAGCGTAGATTCTTGTTGAAGGTTGATGAAATATTAAATTATTTCATGAAAATGTTTTATTTTTGTTTAAAAATATTATGTAAAAATGTGTTATTAAGCTGCTTGGTGGATATGCTTGCTATATTGTTCAAAACAATTATTCTATGTTGGTTCTTGTTTATTTTTGTTTCTCTTATGATCTTTACTTTCTACAATGCAGGGTTTTTGAAGTTCGTTGCTTGCATATCCCAGTTCATGATCGAACACCTTTTGAAGGTCTTTGCTTTTTAACGTATGCTTTTGTCAACTTTTGAAAGTTCTCTGTTGTTTTTGATGATATAGGAGTGCTTGATTTGAGTTGTTCAGTTTATTGAAGCATGTGGAACTTCTCAATTTCAATTTGTTTAATGCTCTAAAAACATACTTCTACATTGGCTAGTTCAAATGTGATGCAGCTCACGTAGCAATTGAACATTTATAAGTAGGATAGTAATGAATTTGAAGCATAGAATTTCAATTAAGCATGTTGTTGCTTCAAATATTACACTAAAGAGAAGTAGATGGTTAAAATAGATCTTATGAGAAGCATTATGGGAATTCTGAATTGGGTAAGACTGAGTGACTCTTCCTTTGGGCATTCTGATGATCAGAATCCAATTTTAGACTGGAGGGATTTCCTCCTCCTCCCACCTTCCATTCCAAAAACTCTTTCTGTGATCTAGAACAGATTGAACTGCTATCAGTTTACTTTGAAGTGAAACCGATATTGATTAATCAATGGCTAACTAATCATCAGGAATCTTGCTTATCTGGTAGTAATCTTAAAAAAAATATAAGGAAAACTAATCAACCATTCACATTATCTTATCTAACTAAGAAATGTCTTTCCCTAAGAATAATGCAAACAAAAAATATCTTTCCCTAAGAATTATGCAAACCTAAACACGCCTTTGATTGTAAAATTTTATAAATGAATAAATTCAAACTTGCTAGCAAAGCCATTATGTATATTTAATCTGAAAGTTTTCCTTTTTTATTGTTGAATTTTTGAAGGGCTGGTGAAACTTGTTGGAGAAGCTGTTAAGCACGAACATGCTTTCTCTCCAAATAAACCAATTTATCTGGTAGGTGATTCTTTTGGTGGATGTTTAGCACTTGCTGTTGCTGCTCGCAATCCAGCTGTTGACCTGGTACTGATATTATCCAATCCAGGTGATTCTATCAATGGTGTATTCTTTTTTGTCAAATTTGTTAATGTATTTAGTTGGTGATATCTTGTCAATTTTCAACTGAAATCTGGCATTATACCTTTTTCAAATCACAGCTACATCCTTTGGCCAATCTCAGTTGCAACCTCTGTTTCCTATCTTGGAGGCTTTACCTGACGAACTGCATGTTGCTTTTCCCTTTTTTCTGAGCTTTATTATGGGTACATAATCTTTTTCTTAAGATTCTAGCTGTTTCATATGCATATTCCTGGAGGTATAATTCATTTGCAAATACTATGGATAATAATCCAATTCTCACTTATTCTATATCTTGTGAATTATGCCTAAGAAATAATTACGTCTATTCCAAAGGAATTTTATAAAATATGAGGGACAGAATTGTACAACAACTAAAGATGTCAGAGTAAATGTGATGACACACACACACACACACTAGTGAAGGACATTGCTGGGAGGATAACAACCAAATATGAAACAAAAAGGCATCTCTAAGTTCTGGTTTAACAGAATGGGGTCTCAAGAATATATGTTGATATCAGTGTCATAACAAACTTGTTGTTCTTTATCTTATCTCATTAATTCACATATACTGTTATATTTAATGACATCAGGCGATCCAGTGAAGATGGCATCAGTCAATATTGGAAATAGGCTTCCTCCAGTCCAAAAACTTGAACAGTTGTTATACAACCTTACTGCATTGCTGCCATGTCTTCCTGTAAGAGGCTTTTAATATTCTGTCCTTGGTCACTCTCTGTATTTCTTAATATTTAGGGCTATATTGTATCTATGTTTAGCTAATGGATAAGAATTACACACTAGCATGTACGCAATTATGAAGTTTTTTCTTTCAACTTGTTGGTAATCCTTGTAATTGTTTAATTATACCTCTTATTTTCTAGATTGAAATAGTATTTGTCTTTTTCCTCTATCCTTTTTCTTTGTTCTATTTTATGGACAAATTCTCGAAGTTCATATAATATGCTATTATGTTGAGCTTCATCTGTATTTAACTGTATTATATATTGCCAGGAGCTGGCTGATATTATACCAAGGGATACTTTTCTATGGAAGCTGAAGCTTCTGAAATCAGCTGCTGCATATGCTAATTCACGTCTCCATGCTGTTAAAGCTGAAGTACTTGTACTTGCTAGGTGTTTACTCTCTCTAGAATTGATACCTCACATGATAATACTGAATGCATAGTTTTGTTTTTCATCATACCTCAAAGAAGTTCTTCTAATTGCCTCACAAATCTAAATTTATACTTGCAATGCAAAATGTTATGGCTTTGTTTGATTCAACCAACCCAACCTAATAGGAAGAGGTTATGCGGCTATTGTAATGTAATACAAGAATTCAGCCACAGTAACCTCTAGAATGATATAAACTAGTAGTAGATCAATAATGTATATATGGTATCATGTGATTACTGAATAATTTTTAATTTTGACCATCCATGTATGATAGTATGGTTCAGAGTTACAGTTCTCACATTCTTATAGGTCAATGATGTATTAGATCTTTTATTTTAGCTTAAATTTATTGATTTATGACTTAGTGTAGAAAATATGACTGATTTTATTATTTTGAATCATTAAAAAATACATTCTGATACCCTCTATTTGTAATAATCTAATTTTCCTAAAAAGAGAAATAGAAAAACTAGGAAAATAAAAATAAAATAAAATATTATATATCTTTTTCCTCTAATTAGGAAGATTCTAAAGATATTATCTCAAATTACAATACTTAGGTTCTTACATTTTGACTGAGTCAACAATTTTATGTATGAATTTATCATTTTCTAGTTAATATTTTCAATTGGATGTTGACAAAATTTCTATTCTAGTGGTAAGGATAACTTGCTTCCCAGCGTAAATGAAGCTAAAAGACTTACGGGATTATTGTCAAACTGCAAAGTTCGTGTCTTTAAGGACAATGGACACACCCTTCTCCTGGTACGTGAATTGAATGTATATACTTGCAACTATGATAATTTGAGATCGTGCTTTCGCTTGATAACCCCTATAAATAGGGTGTGTTAAGTGAGACTGCTTGCAACTATCATCTATAAAGTTGAGATATTTTCTAGTGACCATGTAACTTCTAAATTTGACCATTGATGTAAGATTGAATTGCCAGTATTGGTTCCTTCAACCTTCTATAATAAGATAATGTTCTCACATCTGTATAAGATTGAATGGTCGAAATTAGTTCCTTCAACCTTTTTAATAAGATAACTGTTTCACATGATGACTCCTATAATAGGTAGATTATTGCATCGAATCATATAATACTAGTTATTTTGGCTGTTCACATTTAGAAATTTGTGATATGAGAATATTACACTACACTTGTGAGAACATAGCAAGAACTACCTAGAGTAGTGCTAGGAGCATATTAGAATTTTATTCATTTTAGAGGATTTAAATCTTTGTAGTTTGTTCAATATATTTAAATTTTATATGTAAACTATTTCCATTATAAATAGAGAAATCTTCAAATGGTCCTTCAAAGTTATATAATTCACTACATTAGTCCTTCAAAAATTTTGGTCACCAAAATGGTTATCAAATATTAGTCCTCTAAATATTTTGTCACTGAATTAATCCTTTAGAGAATTTATCACTATTCTAATCCTTATGATTAAAATGCTGGAGGATTAAAATGGAGCACAAAGAATCTTTATATCAAATCTTTGAGGGGTTAATTTGGTGACCACAATTTTTTGAAAACACGGTAGTAAAAAACCTGAGGTACTAATCTGGCAAATAAATATTTTGGAGGACTAATGTTGGGATGCATGTAACTTAGGAGGACCATATTGATGATTTTCTCTTTATAATTTTCCCTTTAATTTCTTTTTTAAGTTTTTATTTTCTTTTCTAAGATTGCTTTTGAAAAGGTTGAGTTTATCTTATTTTACATTTTTTAATATTTTATTAAATTTTCTATGTTTATTACTTCCAGGGACTCTTATAATCACAAATGCTGTAAAAAGCATTTTTTAATTTGAGTACTTGTCCATGGACCAATAGGCATACACAAGGATGTGTTTTTGGTTTTTCTAAAGCCATTTCTGCATAACCTTATCACAGTCCTTTGCATCATGTGATGGACATCAAGAACTCACTAGCCATGTTATATTGCTGTATTAAGTTTAACTATATTAGTTGCAGACTTACTTTCTATACAGCTTTAGTGATAACAACTCATCAAATGCAGGAAGATGGTATTGGTCTATTGACCATCATCAGGGGAACTTGCATGTACCGTCCTTCACCGAGGCATGATTTGGTCAGGGATTTCATTCCCCCTAGTATGACAGAATTCAGATATGCAATGGATCAAGTGGTTGGGTAATTTGATTTGGCAATATTGTGTTCATTTCTTTTTTGTTCATTTTTGAGATTCGTACTCTTAGCATTATTTTTCGCTGAATTCATGCCATATGTTTTTAAATCACTGATGCATAATGTTTTACAAATAGAAGCTTGTGGACGTAGTGAATTTAATGGATAACTGCATAAATGTGCAGTTTTTTTATGGTAAAACTTTCTGATATACTGAACTTAGCTAGATTTTTTCTGTGGCAGCAGCTAAATGCACTCGGTTTGCAACTAGAATCATAGATAAAATAAGGCCCCCATAATTTGATTTGTTAGACTACATTTATTTTACTTGATCTCTTCATGTGCATCTCTTGTTATTCCTTGCTTATTCTCGGGTGTATCTACTAATTTTGACAGAAGTTTTTGATTCTGTAAAAGATAAACATGTTTAAACTTGAAAGGCGTTTTTTCATTAAATTGCTCATATTTTCTCATGTGCTGTTAGCCACTCCTCTGCCTCTACCTCCTCCTCCTTAATTTTTGTTCTCTGGTATGTTTTGTTGAACAATCAACCTTGGATGTCAAGCATCCATTTGTTTGTATTTTTATCTTTATACTAATAGTTTAACACAAAGTGCCTAAATGGAGAAAAGTGGTTTATAGATGTGAAACCTAGACTTAAGTCCTTATTCTCTTAGGTTCAAGCCTGCAATTTATGTCAGTCTTACTTCAATACTCTTCTTTGATAGTTTACTTAGCACCCGTTCCCAAACAAATGGGACTAGTAGGTTTAAATCTGATATGCTACTAACGTGGATGGTAGGTCATTTCGTTCCATTACCGGATCTGTATTTTTCTCTACATTGGAGGATGGAAAGATCGTAAAAGGTCTCTCTGGTGTTCCAGAAGAAGGTCCTGTCTTATATGTCGGTTATCATATGTTGTTGGGGTTTGAGCTTATCTCACTTATAGATGAATTTTTGAGTGAGAAAGGTATTGCCCTTCGCGGAATAGCCCATCCGGAGCTGTTCATGCCTAAAGTGGAGAGTTTTTCAACTGAGTTTTCTATGTTTGATTGGGTGAAGATATTTGGAGGGGTGCCTGTTTCAGCAAGCAACATTTTCAAATTACTTTCAACAAAGTCACATGTTCTTCTATATCCTGGTGGTGCTCGAGAGGCTCTCCATTATAAGGTACATAATTTTTATTGCTTTATCTATGCTTCTTATCCAATTATGTAGTATCTATGATTCAGTTACTTTATGCAATCACATTAATACAACATGCACTTGATGTTTCCATGTGCAATCTTTGGGATAAGCATTTACTATTATGCGATGGTGGCTTCTACTTTGAAACTGACTGAACTCTGCAATTGCTAGGGGGAAGAATACAAGGTGATTTGGCCTGATCATCCGGAATTTGTGAGAATGGCCGCAAGATTTGGTGCCACAATTGTGCCATTTGGAGCTGTGGGAGAAGATGATATAGTTGAAGTAGGTTTCTTCTTTTTCTACCAGATGACATACACTTTTGAGGACACAAACTTTTCAGCCTTTTCTTTTGGAAAAAAATATATTTCTAGTCCCTTAACTTTTCATCAAACTTGGTTTTGATTCTTGTATTTCAAATTGAAAAATTAGTCCTTAATTTTTTAAAAATATGTGAATTAGGCCTTTCCCCCAACATTGTGCAGTAAAATATCAGTAAATGATAAGTTTAAGTATAATGAAGGACTAAAATCACATATTTTCAAAAGTAGGATGACTAATTCATCAATTTGAAAGCAGAATAACTGATTGCAAGTTTAGCAAAACTTACAGGGACTACAAAGGTACTTTTCTAAACCTGTTAGGAATGTTCATTTCTAAATGTCTCAGTGAAGGTTCAGAGAAATATCAAGTTGAATAATGAAAATGTTGGGGGCGGGAGAGAGGAATGAGAAGAAAATAGCTGCTTTTCCTTGCAATTCTTGAGTTTTTATTAATTGTACTTGCTTTTTGGTTGGACTTTTTTGCTTGAATTATGCAGATGGTTCTTGACTACAACGACTTAATGAAGATCCCCATAGTCAACGATCGCATAAGAGATATGAATCGTGACTCAGTTAAGTTTAGGTAACTATTCTCCATCTCAATCATGTGTATTGCCTATAAGATATAGCCTCATAACTAGAGCTAACAACACCATTTCTACCACATTCCCACCTTATAGTCAAAATTTGTTGAAATGTATAAAACCATGACAAGTTTACTAAATAACACTTGGTACCCACAAATCTATATGATTTTATATTTCAACCAGCACAAAAGACAAAGAATGTGTCAAAGGAATGAAGAAATGTTCTTGACATTTCTCATAGACCCACTTTCCATTCTTGCACACTTTCTTATTGGTTAAGAAATTACAAAATTAGGTGGAATATTTTTGAAGCAAGAAGTAGACTTCACTAAAACATTCCATTTTTAACAAATTTCAATGAATAAGAGTGATAGAGAGAACCATGTTTTAATATATCCGATAGCTTATAGATCAAAACTATGGATTTTTCTTTCACAACTAAGTCACTGGTGTGTTTGTTGCTATCCAGAGATGACAGAAGTGGTGAAGTAGCAAACCAAAATCTCTCTTTACCTCTGCTTGTACCCAAAATACCAGGTCGCTTTTACTATCTGTTTGGGAAGCCCATAAGAACAAAAGGCATGGAAAATATGCTAAAAGACAGAGAAAGTGCCAACCAAATGTACCTGCAGATTAAGTCAGAAGTTGAAAACAATTTGAATTACTTGATCAAGAAGAGGGAGGAGGATCCATACAGGAATATCATCGACAGAAAGATGTATCAGATATTTTATCCTCCTGAAACTGATCCAACTCCATCGTTTAAGCCCTGAAAAATGTTTTCATTCATAGTACTCATTCTTCTGTAATCATAATTATTTGTGAACAGATACATGTACATGCCCATTATTCTTATAAAATGTGGTGTTTTTTCTATGTACCCAAAAAATAATGTAACTTTCTTTAGAGTTCATAATTCATGCCAATTTCAGCAGCCACATATACAGGCCCCTGCACTGTGTACCAAAATCTGTGCCTCCTACAAGTCTGCAACAGAAGAAGCAACTTGGATATATATATATATATATATATATATATATATATATATATATATATATATATATATATTCATATGTTGTATCATTTGGTTACAATTTTTTCATACTTTATTTTAACTTTTCAATGGCATTTAAAGTTTAGAATGGGTGATATAGTATTCACATTCTAAAAAATTTTACACTATTTCTAATTGCAAATTGTGTATATGGTAAATTTATTGATTCTCCTAAAAATTATCTTGGATATTGCTTCTTACACCCCTACAATTGCTAACTGCACCCCACACTATTAAAAATTTTATATGTTTTAGAAAACTCTTTCTGAAACAGAGAATTCTGAAAAGAAAAAAAAAATCATTCCGAAAGATATCTTGAGTTTTAAAAGTTTTTTTCTGAAAAAAATTATTCTGAAACATATTTCATGTGTTTACCAAATTCTGTTCTAAAAATAATGTTTTGAAATTTTTATTTGAAAAAATTCTTTCGGAAATTTCGAAAAGTTTGTTCCGAAAAACTTTCCAAATATATAATTTGGAAATAGCTTCTGAGAAGGCAAAAGGACATTTCGAATGTGTGCGAAGAAATTGCGGAGATTCATGAAGAGAATTTTCTGTTGAACTACATCCTTATTAAACTTACTTTTTAATGCAATGTTAGTATAAAGAGTTACATTGATCAATTAAGTAAAGCTTTATATATGACTTTTAAACTAAAATTAAATGGCGCATTTACTAGTAGTTTAAATAAAAGAAATTCATCTAATTTCAAAGTCTTATATAATTAATTGACTTGTGTAATAGTTATTGTTGGAAGACAACTTATCATGATTTTTTTATTTACTTTAAAATGTGAATAAATTCTTAAAACTAATTACCAGCAAATTTAATTTTCAATGACATGAAAGATTAAGATTTGATTAACCCATGTTACTATTGTCATGGTAATTGTTTTTTAATATTGTTAACTATAATATTTTATTAAATAAGAGATATTAGTTCGTTTTCCCTAAAAGCATCTATGTTGGTTCCTCTTCTCATCATGATACTTGGGCCTTGTCTCAAACATGTTCCCCAACACAAAGTCCTATCAGTAATTCACTTATGTTTCTTCAGTTTTTAAATCTATATTTCTTATGAGTTTCTAGCAAAGAAAAAAATAAATTGAAATATTATAAATATGTACTAGTAAATCAAATTTAAAACCTCAGTTTTACAAAATTAATTGCCTTGATATATGTAAAAGGTTGCCAAAGTTTTCATCGTACAAAAGTAACAATGGTTAATGTTCTATTTCAGTTAACTGATAAATGTAAATGTTTATTGATAATTTATTAATTAATGTATGTCTTAAAAGTCAGAGTTTTTGTTTTTGTCATTCCTTATCTGATTAATCAAATTGAGAAATTTGTTATAAAAAAATATTTTAACGTGAAAGTCATTAAAAATTTAATTATTCGAATAATTAATATGTGTTAAATATAATTACTTATTTATTTTATAGATTATGAAATAAGTTTTAAATTAATAATAATCTAATTATGAATCAATTTCTTATAATTAGCTTTGTTCTAATGTAATTAATGTTAGTAATAATTTGAAATATTTAAATCATTTGACTCTTTAATGATAGTGGATAAAAGAATTATTTGACCGTCTAATCATTCAATAAATTATTTAATTAATTATTGTTAGTTTAGAGAATAATCTTAAGAATTAAGATGTTAGAATATTTAGGAAAATATTTTTTTAATATTTTTCTTTTATAATTTTTTATAATTATTGATATAGTAATTTATCATTAATTAATTTTAAATATACAGACAAATAAAATAATAACAGACAATAAATGGTCAAAAAAATTATTAACGTATGATAGTCCGAATATTTATTAGGAGGAATTTTAGAATTGAGGGACAAATTCATGTTATATTTTTATAAACAACACAAATACATATATTTTTATTTAGTACTATTTATTTATAAAACAATAAAGATGTGAATTTTAACCTTTTGTGAAGAAGGACACAGTTATGATAATGAATGAGCCATAAATATAGATTGCTTGCGTGGTTTTGCTTCCCTAAGCAGAAAATAAACATCCTTGTTGAGTTGTTTTGTGTTGTGCCGGTAATAAATCTTACTTTACTGTTACTTTATTATTTTGCCTCTTCCTTCACTTTCTCCAAGTTTTTCTCTAACCAAACACTCAAAAGATTTAGACGCTCTCTGATACTTTTAATTGTGCTTCATTTTGTGGTTCCTCACACTCAGATCTTTTCACAGTACTCTTCAAAAGGTTTGATTTTTCTTACTTTATCGCTGTTCTTTTGCTTTTATCAATGCAATTTCTGAGTTGTATTCTTATAAACGGGTTTGATCGTGCTGAATATTGGTCCATTGGGTTGTTTCATAGATGTTCAGTGAACATAGACTAATGGGTCTGTTTCATTCTTTCACTGTTTAGTTACTTACTATTAGGGGTTTCGAGTGTTTCTTTTCTGTGCTGCGAATTTACATTTTCATTTATTTGGAACGAGATTTAGTAAAATGGTGATTCTGCTTTTGTCGGTGTAAATACTCCTGAAAAAGTTTTGTCCCAATGTACAGAAAACATGTCGAATTACTGTGTTGTTAGTATTTTCGAATTTATGCAGAAACAGTCAGTGCTGCTTATTTTGTTGTCTAATTAGGTTTATCTTTACTATCAGTTCATGAGTCTTGTTATAAACATTGCTCCTTTTTGTTTGGTTTATGGAACTAATCCTTAGATTGCCTATGTGAGGGTGTGTTACATGTAGAGTACTGGCAACACATTCTCTGATACACTCTTTCTAATACACTTTCTATCATTGGTTAAAATTTATTGAAAACTAAAATGTGAAGCAAGACTCAGTATGTTTTTGTGATTTTCAGTAAGTTTCAACCAGTAGTCAAGAGTGTATTTAAAAGAGTATGTTACACATATGTTGCTAACATTTCTCTTGTTGACTCATGAATACTAAGTGTGGGGGTTGTTGTTATGTAGATTAAGAATATAATCATATTGATCTTTGGTTTAATGGCAGACAATTTAAGAGAAATTGAGACGTTACAGTTGTGATATGACTACCCTTTTTAAACTATGGAAAGTTGAAGAAAGTCTCTGTTTTTTTCCGGCTTTAGAGAGTGGAGATTCTAGCATAGGATGTTTGACTGATATGAGTCTTTGTTGTTGAACAAAAGAGAGCATTAGTCATATTATGATGTGATAAATTTCTTTAATTATAAAAAGTTGGTGTGTGGTGAATTATTCATCCAGATAAATGTTTGCTAGAATAATACAAGTTTTCTTTTTCCTTCCCTCCTTCACCTCAAATTATAAAAAGATAAATTCGTTTTTGATTTTTATTTGTGCTCAGACATGTACAAGAATCGGCTGCAAGAGTTGGCTCAAAGAAGCTGTTTTAATTTGCCAGCCTATTCATGCATTCGCGAAGGACCAGATCATGCTCCTCGTTTTAAAGCTACTGTAAACTTTAATGGAGAGACCTTTGAAAGTCCCACTTTCTGCTCTACTCTTAGACAGGCAGAACATGCAGCAGCTGAGGTAGCTCTTAACACTCTTGCAAAAAGAGGTCCCTCTAGAGCTTTGGCTGCAAGAGTTCTGGTGAGCAAATGAAATTTTTTAAGAATCTTCTTCCTGGTTTTTCTTTCTTTCTTTAGAACTGTAATCACTCTTCCACTCACAGTTTGTAGTTTGATGTATAAGGATTTTGATCTTGAATACTGGAATTGGAAAAGTATTTCTTCCTATAAAAATATTCAATATTGTACTAGTTATAGTAAAATAAAAACAGAAATCTATCTTAAAAGTATTTAGTGTATCAGAAATACAAAAATCATTTTAACACCCACTTTCTAGGTAACCAGAAACATTTTAATAAGACTATTTAAAGCTGAATTTTCATGTTTAGCTTTCTCTGTATTACTGGTTTAAATGTCAACTTATAATATAAGCCATTTCAGGGAAAAATATACATTTACAAATAGATATTTAATTTTGTAGTCTCTTTTTTATCTTGAGGGTTGCATTTCCCCAAAATATGTTGAGGCTGGTTGATTCATTAATTACATTTAACTTTTTTTGCAACCAAATAGTATATAAAATAGACAAATAGAAGAATTTCATATTATAGTAAGAACAGAAACATACCCACAAATGTTAGGAATTAAAGAATTAAAGAATGTCATTGTTGATCTAAAAGATTTTTTCTGAATATATATTTTTCATTTGGATATTGACAGGATGAAACAGGAGTATACAAGAATTTACTCCAAGAAACTGCTCATAGAGCTGGACTGAACCTTCCTGTTTATACTACAATTCGAACTGGACCAGGTCATGGTCCTAACTTCTCTTGTACAGTTGAGATTGCAGGAAAGCATTTTACAGGAGATCCAGCTAGGACAAAGAAACAGGCTCAAAAGAATGCTGCCATGGCTGCTTGGGCTGCATTGAAAAAATGTGAGCATTTTTATTCTTCAATCATATCTATGTGTGTCTGCATATTAGCTGTCTGAATGACTTTTTGTCATCGTACCTTTCTTTCTCCTTTTTTCACATTATTCTGCCTTACCTTCTCACATTTAACTGATTGTTATTGTTCTAAATTTCTTCAAGTGTCAGAGCACAGTTTATCATCTTCATTTTCGCCGGAGTCTAGAGGCAATGAAGAACAAGATCAAGTCATCATAGCTCGCATCCTTGCAAATGGTTCAGAGAACTTTTCCAAAGGTGATAATCAACTTGGACGGCATAAATTGACTACAACCTCTTTGGTATCTACTCATCCTACTGCAGGCATGTACCCTATGCAATGCCAGCATTGTGTAATCTCTAGTTTCTCGCCAGAGGTGGCTCTATATCAGATTTGGCAGCAAGAACAAATTTTGCAGCAACAAAATCGTCTGTTGGCACTAACCTTTCAGCCAATTATTCCATCTACTCAACATATTTATCCATTAATGCAATCCATGTTCCAGCCAGACCACTGTCTTTATTTCCCGAGCGAGTTGGGATCAGTTCCTGTAGGACCAAAATTTTCAATGGCTACATCAAGCCCTTCATTTTGTTTTTCAAACCAAATTGCTCCAGAACTAAATGCAGGCAGGTCAACACTAACCATCAGAGAGATACAAGAAGAAAAAACAGAAGATCCTCCAGTTTGTACCTTCAGCAATGAAACCAGTCTCTTACCACCAGGTTCAGTTGATGAGAGTAAGAAGCATGATAGTTCTGGAAGCAGAAGTAGAACTACTGAGCAGGGAGAACAATGTGAGAAATCTGAATGGGATTCTCATTGGAGCATGGGATCTGTCCACAGACCACCTAATTCTGAGCTCCAAAACCCATCAAGAATTGGTTCATCCGTTCTCAGATCACGTTCACAAGCAAGCTACAACAGAAGTTTTAGACCACCAGCTCCTTCATCATCTTCCATTGTGCGAACCACATGCCCTACTTCATCTGTTGGTTCAAGACCACAACATGCTGCATCAAGGTTGAGAACAGGCATCCCACTAAGTCCAAGCACATCTACTCCAGAAAGATTTGGCATGATGAGAACACCTACTCCTCTATTTAGGGCACCAGCTGTGAGAATCAGATCTGTGGTTCCAGTCTGTTCAGCTCCTCCAAGGAGATCCATGGCAGAAGAGGTGTCCAAGAGCAAGGAAAAAGAAGATCTAAAACCTGAAGACAAAGAGGTATCAAGAACTAGCTCTGAGCTTGGCCATCTTAGAATATGAGTGAGTATAAATACTAGAAGATAAGTATGGTAGTTCTTTCCAAATATCATGACCTTTAACAGGCATTTACAGGAAAGAATAGGCATCTCCTTTTGGTAATTTTATGTCAGGTAATAAATTGCAATACAAAATTATATATATAAATATGTCATTAGAATTCTTGAGTGTATTAACATTATTAAGAAGCCTGTGCTACTGAGTTTGCCGTCCCTCTACGATAAGAAAATGAACTAGAAAACCTGTATAAGGGAGTAATTAATATATTATATATATCCATATTATATGAATAACTATTATGTTAAATAGATTATGTACCATTTGGCAAAGTATTTTTGTATTATCATCTAATTACAAAGTATCGTTACATTGCATTATAGAGAGACATATATATCTCGACATGTGGAATTAGATATCTGTAGATGGTTTTTATATCAAATTAAGAAATAAATTTTAAATTTAATTCAATTTTATAAAATTTAAAATTTAGTTTGTAAGATGAAATTTGTATATATATTTTTCAGTTAATGTGAGATTTTTGACATTTCTAATGAAAAATACACATTTTCTTTTTTTTTTTGCAATAGCTTTTAATTAGAATTGACAATCCTTTACCTTGCTCAACTTATTGCAAGAGAAAAATTATAAAAAGTTGAAGACACACTTTGTCAACTATACTAAAAAATGTAAAATTTCATTTAATTGTTTTATAATTTTTTTTCTTGCAATAAGTTTCAACTCTAATTACAAGCTCTTGCAACAAGAAATAGAAAAAAAATTACATTTTTGAATCATATCTTGTTCAGTTTTTGTTGGTAATAGTATAATTATTTCATACCTTTTGATGATTCAAAGCCAAGGACTGAAAAATGACTGTACAGGATTTGGTACACTGGAGTATAACTGGGATTGAAAAATTTTGGTATGTTGTATTTTTTTATTTATTTTACTTGTACTGTTCTATTGGTTCTGAGTTTGCATTTCTTGGGATGGGTGTTTTGGATCATATGCATTTCTTGTATTATCCTATGTTACGTAAGTGCTGTTAGTAATACTATATATTTTTTTCTTAATTTTTAATTATTATCTATTTTTTAATAAATATATAAAATAAATTGAAACAATAAAATCTCTTTTAAATGAGTCAATTTACTTACTAACTCATCAATGAGCATGATTATAAAGCTTTTGGTTCATAAGAAAAATGAAATCGATTGAATTGACTCTTTTTATGAGCATAATTGATTTATTTTGACATTCTTAATAATTTATAATTATTTGAATTTATATTTCAAGATAAATAAAAAAACTAAAAAACCACAATATGGCCAGCATTATGCATTTTTAATAGTTTGTTTTTATGCATAATTAGTGTAAAATATTTATACTATCAACCAATCATAAAGTGTGATTATTATGACTTTATCTGTAGTTATTGTAAAACTAAATCTTATTAAATAATGATATTTTAGAAACTTTCTGCTCTGTTGGTGCATAAACCATCAAGGTGTACAAACCTTTTGAAATATGTATAACAGATTATTACTGTTATTTAATAGTCAATATAAACTTTGATATTTCAAAATGTTAATATTTTTTATTATTTTTCTGTAGATTGATCATTAAATTTTATTTATTTTAATTTCTTTTACTATAACTTCATTAAATCTTATATAATGATAAGTTAATAAATTTAATCCTATTTATATTAAAATTACATTTGTAAATTTTTATAAGATGGTTTACAATTTAATGAAAATCTATTTTTTAAACATTAAATTTTAATTTTCATGATTTTTTTTATTAAATAAAATAAAGAAGTAAATTACATTTTACCTATTGTATTTATTATGAATTTAAGATTTTATTTTAAATTTAATTGTTTAGATTACCGACTTAATCGTTTGAATGCTCTTAGATAAAAATTCTCGATCTTGCACTAAAAGAACTATTTAACCTTAAAAAATATATAATTTTATTTATTTTGAAAAAGAAAAAAAATCTTAAGACAGGATTTAAACAAGAAATGAAGTATTTCCTAAAACAATAATGATCACGTGGGTTAGATGCAGCAGCATAGGCCAGACATGCACTCATTGGGATAATTCATTCATTCATTCATTAAACTCTGCAACCCAAGTTTTATTTTTCTTAAACAAGACACCAAATTCCTTCTCCTAACGCAATAAATAAAGTTACTAAATATTTATTAATAAAGATTATCAATTACGGATTAATGGCCGTGCCTTAGGAGTTACGAAACATCCCACTAAATACCCGTTAATTTAGGACACACACATCACTTACGTACAATACTACGGAGTATGTATGTATGTATGTTGTATGTATCTATACAAACATCTACGACTACAAAAACGGCTTCGTTTCTGTTCTGTTTGGGATTTGACTTGTGAGAATCAGAATGAGAAGAAGATCTCACTCTTTTCTTCTTGTCTCAGACCAAAAGTCCAAACACTGCGTTACAGTTCCGAACAACACTCAATTTCACTCCTCTTTTTATTTATTACCCTAACTCACAGGGCATTCATTGATTTTCATTTCGCTGTCCTTTTTCGCCCAGATCACTGAATCTTGCTGGAACTGACTGACGTTTCTGGTTTCTCTCTGTGCTCCAAGATTGTCAAAATCAGGTTTGATTTTGGTTTCAATTTTGATTGCTGATTAAAATCGTGTTCTCTCGTGCAGTGAAGCTTAGGTGCATTTGTCTTTTTTTTTTTTGGATTGGATTAATTGGCTTGTTAATGATTGATTGTTTAGGTAATTGGGAATGCTGATGGATGGAGCATAGATTTGAGGAATGGGGTGTGTGATTAGCAGGGAGGTGTCGAAGGGGATAATCTCTGAGGTGAAGGAGGAGAAGGGTTTGAGTGGTCAGAGTAAGAGGAAGGTTGATGGAGTGTCGGGGAGCAAGAGTGAGGTTGTGGTAGAGGTTCAGAATGGCGAGGAGAAGGAGAAGGAGAAGGGTGGTGGTGAAGGGGTGCAACGGCCTCGGGGCGAAAGGAGGAGATCGAAGGCGAATCCGAGGCTGAGCAATCTGCCCAAACATTTGCGGGGGGAGCAGGTTGCTGCCGGATGGCCGCCGTGGCTCACTGCAGTGTGTGGGGAAGCACTCAGTGGCTGGATTCCGCGAAAGGCAGACACCTTTGAGAAAATTGATAAGGTGTGTCACAGTGTGTGTTTGTGTATAATTTGTGTGTACGTATGCATTGCATTGTGATTAAGAAACGGAAAAGCATTTGTAATCATAAGTCATGCCTAATCTGGATGTGCTAATGTGGTTTGTTTGAAACTCATTGCTACAGATTATCCCATATCCCCGGTGTTGTCAAAAGTGAAACTCATGGTTGACTGTTAATCTGTTTGTAATTTGCTGGTGGTAGAGTTAACTGGAATTGAATTTGTGCATTGTTTGAGTGGATAGGATAAACTTGTGTAGTTTGGGATCTTATATTTTCTTCTGACTATGATTATTTTCTTCTCTTTGGTTCCTCTTTTTTCTTTCGTTTTAGATTGGACAAGGAACTTATAGTAATGTGTACAAAGCTAAAGACACAATGACGGGTAAAATTGTTGCCCTAAAGAAGGTTCGTTTTGACAATTTAGAACCTGAGAGTGTAAAATTCATGGCGAGAGAGATTCTTATTTTACGAAGGTTGGACCATCCCAATGTTGTAAAGTTGCAAGGTTTAGTTACGTCAAGGATGTCCTGTAGTTTGTATTTGGTGTTCGATTACATGGATCATGATTTGGCTGGACTTGCTGCAAGCCCAGGAATCAGATTCACAGAGCCTCAGGTTAGACCAGGTTTGCCTTAAAAATTTAAGAATTGCTTATCTCATTTCGTAATTGGTACATTTTCTTTTCAAGGGCTAGGATCTGATGTCTCCAAATACGGTACCCTCCTTGCAGGTAAAATGTTACATGCATCAGCTGCTATCTGGACTTGAGCACTGTCATAGCCGTCATGTACTTCACCGTGATATTAAAGGGTCAAATCTTCTTATTGACAATGAAGGAACACTTAAGATTGCCGACTTTGGATTGGCTTCTATTTTTGATCCAAACCATAAGCATCCAATGACTAGTCGTGTAGTAACCCTTTGGTATCGACCTCCTGAGCTGCTCCTTGGTGCCACAGATTATAGTGTGGGTGTAGACCTCTGGAGTGCTGGATGTATTTTAGGAGAATTATTGGCTGGGAAACCAATCATGCCTGGTCGCACAGAGGTAACAACTCACCTACAGGCTATATCATCTTGTTGGCTTTTCATCATTTCCCTCTTATTAGGTAATTCTATGAATCTGTCGTATAGTATGTATACATTGGTGAGGACAGAGACTAGAGAGGAGCTGGGAAGATTATAAGGATATTAACAGTAATTTAGCTTCAGTCATGCAACGTAGATCACTACCTACCAAATTGCGCTGTGTACAATACGTAAATAATTCTCATATCCTGTTTATAGAAAGATGCTTTCTTTTAATTGGTATACTATTAGTAGATCTTATGTTTTGATTTCTCTTGCACAGTTAGTCAAGAAGATATAGTCATTGCATTTAATTCATGGTTATAAAAAATCGCAATTGGATATTTTCTAACACTTTTCTTGTACAGGTGGAACAACTGCACAAGATATACAAACTATGTGGTTCACCTTCGGATGAGTATTGGAAGAAATCAAAGTTGCCTAATGCTACCTTGTTTAAACCACGAGTGCCATACAAGAGGCGCATAAGAGATACTTTTAAAGATTTTCCACCTTCTGCTCTACCCCTCATTGATACACTTCTCGCAATTGATCCTGTAGAACGGGAAACTGCCTCGGATGCTTTGAGAAGTGAGGTGAGGTTTCTCAAAATTCCAGATCTTGTTGTTGTTAAAATGCTGGTGTGTTTCTTTCAAATTTTGCACTGCCGTGTTTTTTATCTATAATTTCTTAAATTTTCACAATAAAGTGGGCCGTTGATCTTAAATTAATGTAATATACTTATATCTGTGTAAAAGTTGATAGAATGACCATTCTAATTTATGTGTTTTTCCTGCTGTGTTTTGATTATCTTTTTAAATCAAACCCATGTACATTTACCTTGCCTGTCTGCTCCTGCATTTTGCAGTTCTTTACCACAGAACCTTATGCTTGTGATCCTTCTAGTCTTCCAAAATATCCCCCAAGCAAGGAAATGGATGCTAAACGAAGGGATGATGAAATGAGGAGGTATCTCTGCCCTTAATTTTCTTTTCTGCAAACCAAGTATATGTACACACACAGATATATGGTGAGAGAAATTGGAAGGAAAATAAGGCATGTGACGAGTAAATGCAATGTGTTGTTGGCCCTGATGCTGCTTAACAATTAGATTCTGTATTCTTTAGATTATTCATCGGCATTTGTAACCTTATACCATCTAACAAACACACCCTTTCAACAAGCACATACACAAAATATAAACCCCAGACTACGCTTACTGATATTTATAGTGGTTATCAGAGCGAAAATTTTCTTATCTTTGTAGTTAATGTTTGCTAGTTATAATATAGCCATCCTACTGTGTTTAGTTATCTCTAAGATACTTCATCTATATGAATGTACAGACAGAGAGCTGCGGGCAAAGCTCAGGCTGATGGCCCCAAGAAGCATCGTACTCGTGATCGTGGTACAAAAGCTTTTCCTGCTCCTGAAGCCAATGCTGAGCTTCAATCGAATATTGATGTAAGTTTAATAATCACGAGTATACTAGAGATGCTTTGGTTCAGTTTATAAAATCACTGAATATTATATGCTTTGAGATTATTATCTTTTTCAAGAATGCTTAGCAGAATGAAATAATTGAGAGTAAGTAGTAGTAAGGACAAATAGGATTTGGCAACAGAACTTTTTTGTCTTAGACTGGCACAAATATCTGCCGAGTGCCAACAGTACCATTTTCAACTTTCCTTCTAATATCTGTCCTACTTTACAATAGAAAAAAAATAAAAAAATAAATATATATATATATATATATGTGTGTGTGTGTATATATATATATATGAATGATTATGCATCCTGAGTTAAAATATAGTTGATTAAACTGTTGTGTAACAGAGAAGAAGGCTAATCACTCATGCAAATGCCAAGAGCAAGAGTGAAAAGTTCCCTCCACCACATCAAGATGGACAACTTGGTTTTCCTTTGGGTTCTTCCCATCATATTGATCCGGATACTGTTCCAACTGATGTCTCTTTCACATCAACCTCTTATACCTATTCAAAGGAACCATTCCAAGCTTGGTCTGGTCCCATTGGCAATGCTGCTGACATTGGAGTACCAAAGCGGAAGAAACACACTGCAGGTGATGCATTGGATTTATCAAAACCACAGAAAGATTCTCTCAAGGACAAGATTAAAGGAAAGAAAATCATAGCTTAGATATTAATACATTCTTATAGAGTCAATTAAGAATCTGCCTCTGCTACCTCATTTTTGGATGCATACAACTGCTGCGCAATGCGTTTTTTAAAAATGTCGAGCTGCTTCCTCATTCCTCGGTAAAAGTATAATAGCTCTCAGTTCTCGGCAAGGGTACAAATTACTTACCCCCATCTTTACACCTTTTCCCCATTTTTTATTTCTTGGTTTTTATTTCATTGAAATGAAAATTTTCTTTACTGTTCAATCTGTTAGTATGATGAGAGAATTACTACTTTGTACATCGTGATTTATTTTTTAAAAGGAGTACCATGTTAATATCTGAAATGTGTTTGTTTTAGAATTACAATACATTTGAGTTATTTTGGTATTCTCATTTATAGATATAGGTAAGGATGGAAAGTCTCATGGGAACGAACCACATCAAAATTAAGCATGTGTTTGATAGTGAGGAAACAAATAAAGGGAGTAGAAAAGAAGATAAATAGGTGAGAAATGAGTTGAAAGTAAGATTCTTTGGTTGGAAAATAGTTTGATGAAAGCAAAAATATGTAATATATTTGAAATTAATTTTTTATTTATTTACTATTATCATAAAATAAAAAAATGTAAAAAAGGACAAGTAATTATCAAATTATGATTTTTAAAATCAAAGTTCGAAGTAATAGATTGTGTGTACATGCATAATTGATTATGTATACTCTATTATGTAAAGGAACAGTTTCTGTATTTTTAATCTTAAGACCATGACAGACATTTTTTTTATAACATTGCTATCCTATTTTCTCTGCATTTATTTTGTTCAAAACCATCCGTGTTGGTTCCAAGAGCATAAATCAATGGGGTTAATTTACTTTTCAAATAATATAAATTAATAATAATTATCATCATACATGTAAAGATAATAACATAAGTATCAAAATCATGAAATTCAATGTAAGTATTCAATTCGTTATTGTTGGAGACTTGATTTATAAGATTTTGACGAAGATGGTTGCTCTGTTGATGGTCTTTTTCTCTTCAAAAATCTATCTGTTGTCAATCTACAGTTTAAAAGAAATTAATAATTTTGAATTTAAAATATCCTAAAAATTAAAAATCTGTAAATTCATCAAACATAATTAATATGTAATTATATTATTTATATATCAAACTTACGGGAAAAAAAATAAAAAGATGTATGAAAAAACACATAGCTAGAGTAGAGACACATTTATAATAGTTATTGATATCTAAATCTTTTTTTTTTTGTTTAGTTATTGGTATTTAGAAGAAAAAGTAGAAAACATGCTTGAGAAGAAATGAAAGGTTAGAAAAAGACAAAAACTTAAAAAAATAATAAAGAAAGAGAAACAAATAAATATATAATTTTATTCTAATCAAATAATATATTTATACACCCTCAATTACAGGCCTGTCATAGAACAGTGAATTCAAAATATATAAGATTTAGTGGAGGAATTTTTTTTTTCACACACTTAATAATAATTTTAACAAAATTAAGAAATACACACACACATATATATATATATATATATATATATAACAAGAAAAAACGAAATCAAAATAACCGTATCTTATATTAATTGAAGAGCTTTTAAATAAGATATTTTTAGGAGATGGATGTTTTAGTGGTATATGGGTGCAAAAAATTAATTTTTCAATGATTTGTTGCTCTAATTTTCTTTATTTTCAAAGGTTAATTGTTGTCTTAAGTTTTTCTTTTTTATTCTTTTATTTCGTAGTGATATGTATAAAGGTGGTAAACACCATTATATTCAACAACCACATGCTAGCATTACATATATAAATTTTGTAATTTGTTAAACTCACACCACTAATCATATGTTATAACTGTAAAAGTTTGAGTCAGTTATTACTCTTTGAGATTAATTGTTTCTTGTATTAGAAAACATGTATTACATTGAACAAATTCAAATACATGCCTTTAATTATGCATGCATACATGTCTCATGCTTTTATTTATCATCTTTGTATTGTGTAACTCTCTTAATTTAACATTAACTTCCTTTTCTCTCTAGATGAATAATGTCTTATACTTTCTGGAGTAATAATTAAACTTGATTTAGATTTTGCCATGTCATAATTTATCAGTATTTTTCATAATCCATTTATATTTCTCATCAACTTCAGCATGCAATATTTAAAATTAAATTTGTATAAATAGGCTAACTAAAATTCCTCTAGTTATTATCATAATAAGAATATTACATTATCTCTAATTAAGTTTCTTTTTTCAATTGAAATTTTATTGGTGTTTTAAAATTAATAATAAGTGTAGTGATTTTTAAAAGTCAACTATTTAAACTTTTAGAAAATGTTTTACTTAACAAATATGATTTATGTTGAATGATAAGGAATAATTGAAGCATTTGAAAACAAATAATGAAATTGAATTTTGATAATAAAACTTTAAAAGTTCTACATTATTTACATTTAGAATGACAAAAAATTAACACATAATGAATCGGAGTGCCAAACTATGCAAATAAAAAATATTCAACAATTATGTTAGAGATTTTCTTTTCATTAAAACTTAAGCACAAAAAATATAAAAAACATTAAAAAAATTAATCTGTTAACCCTCCTCAAGCACAAAGTTTAATTTCACTTTAATACAAAAAAAGAAAAATTAAAACCTGTAATTGATTTAAATAAATTTTAGTACTAATAGAATTAAGTCATCCTCACTTTATTTTCCAAATTACTATTAAATTTCATTGTTATCAATGTTTAACATGATTTTTTTTCTCGGAATTATAAGTGAAAGGATCTATCAAAATTATACTTGACTTTACGTATTTTAGTTTTCATTGTTTTAAAAAGTTGTTTTATCTCGTAATTTTCAAATTATATCGTTAAAGAATCATTTATGAAAAAGCGTTTCAACCATTAATTTGAACTTGGATTCCGTTAAATCACGTTTAGCAATTTCAAGAATAATAAAATTTATCTTATAATTTGTTTAAAACAAATTTTAAAGGAACACGTCAAGTAAGTGACACAATACTAGAATAAATTTTATATTATTCTAGTATAGTAAAAACTTCACTGCCATAATTAAGGTAACTTCTCAAACATATCTTGTCTTCAAAACTGCATATCATAAAATAACAGTATAATAAAAATAATATAATATAATAATAAATGATAATTAACACAACACCGAAATTTCGTTATAATAAATAAATATAACTGTGTAAATTTAACTGCTCTATGATAAAAAAAATTAAAAAACCGTTACGTTCTTTAATATAAATCCTAAACCGAACAATAATTATTATAATCATTAATTTATTCTACATACGTTTAGACTTTACACTCACGTAATAAAACGTGACCTTTTTTTTTTACTTCTACAATTAGTAAATATTTACCCAAAAATAAAATCAGAAAAAAAGAAAACTTGGCAAAAAAGGAAAACAGAACAAGTCGAGAAGAGTCACGCTCACGCACCGCCATACGCCACCAGCACATAAATACGGAAAAGGCTGCGTGTGAGTGTGTGTTGAAGTGAACCCAAAAACCCAACCGAGACTTTGGCTTGAAAGAAAGAGCGAATCTCTTTCTCTCTCTCTCTCTTTCTCTGAAGTCCGAAGAATAGAAGCAAAGGAGAGAAAGAAAAGAAAAGAGTAGCAGTTGAAGTTAAGAATGGAGGACAGTGTTGGCAACAACGGCGTGACTGCCAACAATGTCGCCCAAGCTATACACACCGCGCTTGATTGGGCCTCTACTCCCGATGCTCGCCTAAACGCCGTCGCTTTTCTCGATTCCGTAACTCTTTCTTTCCCTTCCTCTTTCCGTTTTCTCCGTTCCGTGCCTCGATAACGCGTTTTACTTTTATCATTCCTCTTATGCATCTCGTCGCTTTTTGTTTTGTGATTTTTCCTGTTCTCTGTTTGCATTTTTGCTTGTTTTTAGAAATGACTGCGATGTTTTTTGCGCATGCCCTAATCGACATATAGAACACAACTCTTCCATGTATTAGTGAGTTTATATATGTTTCTTTGCACTCTTTAGATGTATTTATCTCGGTAATTGTTGTTGATTGATAGTGTAGTGTCAATTTGAAGGAACTAGTCGGCTTTGATCATAGGTTTCTTTCGTGCTGTCCTCAATCGTGCTGTCAAAGTTGCTGTTTCATTTGTAATTTTGAATATGTTATTAAATATATTTTTTGCATTTCGAAGGATTGACCATGGAGTTTCTGCACATCATTACACTCAGATGGATAAATAGATATAAAGGTTGCGATTATTTGTATCTGGATGCAGCTTGTGTAGTTTCTGTTACAAGGATTAATACTGTTGCCTGTTTATGGTGATTAATTGTCTTCCTTTAATTTAACATGTGTTCGATGTGAATTGATGGAGGCATATAAATGGATACTCTATGGTGATTCATTTCCTTGCTTTGGTATTTGACGAGCGTCGGAGACTAATTAATTTATGTATATTTTCTTCAGATCAAGGGAGGTGATGTACGGGCATTAGCAAATACATCATTCCTTTTGGTGAAAAAAAACTGGTCGTCTGAAATTCGGTTACATGCCTATAAAATGCTGCAGGTTTAAGTTCATTAGCTTTTGTTGTGTTTTTTTAATGATAAGTCTGCTTTGGTGTTTATTCTTGCTCCTTATGTGAAAATGTATTTATATACAGCATTTAGTGCGCTTACGTTGGGAGGAATTGAGCCCTGCAGAACACAAGAATTTTGCAAATCTTTCCCTTGAGTTGATGTCAGAGATTGCGGATCCTTGCGAAAATTGGGCTCTCAAAAGCCAGACAGCTGCCCTTGTTGCTGAGGTTTTCATCGCAAGGCACTTCCTTTTCATTATTTTTGCTTCTTACTCTGTCACTATTGCAGATTTGCCTTACTTAGACATATTCTTTGGTGGTTCTTTCACAGGTTGTTAGAAGAGAGGATATTAGTTTGTGGCAAGAAATGCTTCCATCTTTGATCTCTCTATCCAACAAGGGTCCAATAGAAGTAAATTTCAAGTTTCCCCACTTACATCGTTTTGAGTCAGTTTTGAGTCGATTTTATTCAATGTCAGTCCAGTTCCTGGATATTGTTTTTATGATTCGCAATTATGTATTAGGCTGAGTTGGTTGCAATGATGCTGCGGTGGCTTCCTGAAGACATTACTGTTCACAATGAAGATTTAGAAGGTTTGTAATAACTTAACTTTTCTCATGTGGATGTGTGTGAGTGTGACTCAGGTACGCAAATTGTGTAAAAGAATTGAATTTCTCCAACTGGAGCAAATCTGCTGACTTAATCAATGAATTACTCTAGGAAAATTTTAGACACGACAATAATAAGTTTTTCTGTTAATAAACAAATGGAAGGGACATTTTTGGATGACTTGTTTGTTACACTGTCCTTAAAAATGCTTTTCATCTTGGTGAATATTACGTCACTGTCCGTGTGAACCATGATGGGGAGGAAATATGAAGTGTGTCAGTGTGACTGGATGCATGTTGTGATTCTTAAGATTCATGTATGCATGCTATACCAGTAGACATTGCTACCAATTGCAGGTTGAGGAAAATGGCAGAAAACCAATAATCTGCAATACCATATAAGAATGGACAAATAGCAGGAATAAAATAGTGGTTGGAATGTATGATATATATATATATATATATATATATATATATATATATAAATTATACATGTATAAGAAAAAGAAGTTCTATGCAAATTAAAATAAAAGTTCATACGAATTGGCTTAATATTTACTCATTCAATCAGTGAACACTCACCAAAGATGACAAAGGATGCAGGAGGCGTGCTGTAACCACAACATCTATAGCAGCTGTTATAGCACAAATGAAGTTGCGGTTCTGGATTCTAGGAATTCACCAACACAATAGTGCCATACCAGCTATTTAACAACATTGCAAATAAACTAAATGTCCTACAAATAAAATACAAGACTTAAACCCAACACTCCTAACAGGGTGGCTGTTGACACATAAATGCTGTGTCTATTTGATATTGAGTGATTTCTCCTTAAGTCGTATGTTGCATATTTATTTTTACTTGTCATGTTGATGTGTTCAGGTGATCGGCGTAGGCTACTTTTGCGGGGGCTAACTCAATCGTTGAGTGAAATTTTTCCACTATTATACAATGTACATCTCAGCTCTAAACACCTTTTTTACATGTTAATCTTTTGTCATTGTTAATGACGTTGTGACTCGTAATATTTTATGCAGTTACTAGAAAGACACTTTACAGCTGCAATGAATGAAGCTGGTAGAAATCAGATGGATATTGCCAAACAGCATGCTGCCACTGTAACAGCTACTCTAAATGCAGTGAATGCGTATGCTGAATGGGCTCCATTGTCAGATTTAGCTGAGCACGGCATTATTCATGGGTATATTTATTTCCTCTATTATCTTGCACCATGCAATATTCTCGGTACATAATTTCTATATTGTCTGGTCATGTTTTTCTGTTAACTCCCTGCAGTTGTGGTGTACTACTATCTGCTCCAGATTTTCGTCTTCATGCTTCGGAGTTCTTCAAACTTGTCTCTCCAAGGTATGTGTTATTGTTCTTTAATAGTTTTATGCATAATTCTTGGATCAATAATACCACTGGTCACTCTGAATTGTGTATGTAGGAGGAGGCCTATTGAAACATCTATCCCTAAATTTGACCAAGCCATGAATAACATCTTTCAAACGTTGATGAATGTATCTAGAGAATTTTTGTATAGATCCGGTTCAAGCCCTGGGTCTATAGATGAGGGTGAATACGAATTTGCTGAATATATATGTGAAAGTATGGTGTCACTGGGCTCTTTTAACTTGCAAAGTATTGCTGGTGATAGCAGCTTACTTCCACTTTACCTAGAACAGGTATGAGTTAATATAGCTCAGGGAAGGGAAGACTTTGCTTAAAATGACATATTACGTATGATTTTGGCTTCTCTTTTGAAAAATTGTCATATATTGTTTTGAATTCAACATTATAGTTACAGATGACAGAATAACTTGTCTTGGTGCTCTGTCTTGCAAATTTTTCCACATCAGTTGTTTGCCAAATATGTAGTTATTGTTTTTATTTTGTTGTTCACACTTGTGCTGATGAGCCTTTATTCACTCTCTTTATTGATGCATCCCCTTCTTCCTCCATCATAATATCTGTTTCTCTTGCAAATGTCACTTTTTTTTGTGGTTTTTCCTTCACTACAGAGAGTGTGAATTCTTCATTGCTGAACCTTCTCCCACATCTCGAGCGCTCTAATCCTTTGGATCCTGTGGTGGAATCTGATTTTAAATGTCAGATTGCAGCCCTTCAAAGAAATATCCTTGCAATTGAACTTTTGATGTTTGATTTGCTTGTGACACCAAGCTTGAGGAGTCATTCCCTTCTAACATGGGCAACTCCACCCTTTTAATCCAAGGCCTCAGCCTCCTCATTTGATGTACTACTATGTAGATATCTTTCTTCCTTTGTCTTCATCATCAACAAAGGAGTTTCCTCCTTCAGACAATTTTTTGCTTTTCTTGATCTCTTGTAACATTTTTTTGATTTCTTTAATGTCTGGCAAACTTTCTTTAATAATAGCCATATCAGATTTCAACTCCTACAACCACCTTCCCTTGTTCACTGACCCATCTTTCCAATGTACACAAACGACTTTCCGTAATGAACTTGGCAGTAGAGAAGATATGGTAGGTCGGACCAATTTGTCAGAAACCAAGAATTGAAAAGAGCAACAAAAGAAAGATTTGTATTGAATAGAATGAAGTGAACCAAAAATAGGAGAACACTCTCTCCTTCAAGGACTTCTCCTTCGTAAAGAGCTAAAGCTGAATCTACAAAATTCACCTCCTTTATCCTATCCTCTCCTTCCCTATTTATATCTAACTGACCTCAGGTACTGACTCATGAATATTCTAACTATCTTAACTAATTTCTCTTTGTGTATTCTAACATAGACCCT
This sequence comes from Vigna reflexopilosa, assembly GCA_027742785.1. Lineage (NCBI taxonomy): Eukaryota > Viridiplantae > Streptophyta > Magnoliopsida > Fabales > Fabaceae > Vigna > Vigna reflexopilosa. Next base: position 24,790,671 of record CM050926.1, on the reverse strand, counting down.
ATTTGTCATAATCATTCATTCCTGTGTCTCCTTTCTGCTTAAGTCATAACGTTGCTACTGCAAAATTATGCAGACCTCTACATTTTGCAGTGTTCCTCTATATTTTTTCTCATGCTTTTTGGTCGTTCTGAGGATGTCTACACCATTCACCTTTGGCTTTTCTGCTCTGCCTGTTTCGTTCTTGATTTTTTATTATTTTTTTTTATTTTTATGTATGCTATATTTTCTTTATTTTTGTACAACTGTTACTCATTTTATTTATTTTTAGTTCTACTAATATTTTTTGTTTTATTTCTGAAAATTTCTGTTATTTTTTTTAAAATATTGTGTAGTTCTGATTTTTGTTGTTATTTTCTAATTATGTTTTAAATTCTGCCATATTTTGATTCTACTTCAATTTTATTACATTTTTAACTGGTGTTTTCTGATTCTGTTTTTAACTTGTTAACTTTTAGTATTGTTTTCTCTCCTTTTTTTTAACTACTGTGTCCATACAAATAACCTTATGTTTTCCTTTCTTGCTATCTTGTTTAATTTTATATGTTGTTATGAATAACTCGTATGTCACTATCCAGGATAACATGTATGTTGCTAAGCTCGAAGACAATTTTTTGCCTTTTTATTTTACTACTATTTTACTGGAGCATGTATTTTTCTTGTATTTTATTTTATCCTTTCATTTTAATTTCTCTTGTTTCTCTCCAGATGCTGGGATTTTTCCAACATTTCAAGTTTGCTATTCATTTTCAATCCCTGCAATTTTGGCTGGTATGTGGGAATACTTCACCATAGTACTGTTTGATGGTGTTCCATGTTTCTTAGTGAATAGTCAATACTGTGTATCAAATGGCTATATCTCATTTTTTCCTCAAATGTCTACCTGTAGGTACTAATGAGGGATTTGATGTCAAAGCCAAAAAATTCCACACATTCAGCTGCTGACAGTTCAGCTATTAGTAGCACAGGTTCTGGAGAAGTTGAAAATGCAAAGAAGAAGACTCTAAGCTTTGTGAGTGATGATTTTTGTGGTGCAATTTTGGATACATCTTTCCCTCGCATGCTCAAGAGAGAGAAAATTCTGCATGAGACTGCCATTACTTTAGGGGTATTGGAGTTGTGGAGCGAAGATTTTGAGTGCAAGGGAACATTCAGCCTTTATCGATCTAGATTGGTATGTATCATGCACATGTGAAGTTGGATAATATTTTTCATCACACGATATATGCAATTTCTTTCCCTTCTGTTTACAGGAAAAAAAAATGTCATTGAATGTGTTGTATGGATGTTATTCATTTATATTACTGATTTTTTTTTTCATCTTGAAGTTCTAAGATAATAATTGGAGCTAATGGTTTAATTGCTTGCAATGTTTCAAATGATTTTATGTAAATCTTAAGTAAACTTTTATACAGCATGGCTTCTGCATTAGTCATTATGGAACACTTATGGTTTTTCAATATTTTTATAATTTCACTTTTGGACATTTAAACCTGTAAAAGATATAGAGAAAGTATTTTGTGCATTGTAACATTTTGACTTTTTAACCCCGGACCAAGTTTGCACGGGCTGACAAAGTTGAAAAATACAGAGAGCAAGTATGTTACTTTAAATGTTTTACTTATGAGCAAGTCACATGCAGCTCTTGTATCAATATACTCAACTATTCTGCATTGGTATTCTTAACTGTTTATCTTTCTCTTGTTCCAAATCTACATATATTCTTCTTTAAGCTTTATGTCAAATTAACCCTTTCAAAATGTATTTAACTGATGAATGGTTTATTAAAACAGTTGGAGTTAATTAGGTTTGTTTCTTCTTACAAACCCCTTATAGCTGCTACTAAAGTATCTGAAAAGATTGATACAGTCATTAAAGGTTTCTTGCTCTCTCCAGCACCGACTCAGGTATAAATAAATTCCGTTCCAATTTTAAACATACTCTTAATATTGTGGATACTTAATCTCTGTGTCAGGTGTGATCCCCCCACCTTTTCTACCTTATTATGTAATTATCTGTTATGGCTTCTGCTTTGCTTACTGTAGGACTTAGCTGTGATGGAAAGCATGCAGTTGGCTATAGAGGGTGTTGTAAATGCAGTTTTTGATGGATCCAATGACTTCACCAAGACAAATGCTGAAGTCCAGTTTGCATTATGTAGAACGTTTGAAGGTTACTTTGGTTAATCTTCCAAATTAAACTTTTAGAATTTCTTGGTTAGACCTCTGTTATAGTTATGGTTACTGTGTCTTGTAGGTATACTTCAACGCTTAATTTCCTTAAAGTGGACGGAGCCTGCACTTGTTGAAGTACTTGTTCACTATTTGGATGCTCTGGGCCCCTTTCTGAAATATTTCCCTGATGCAGTTGGCAGTGTTATTAGTAAATTATTTGAACTTCTAACATCTCTGCCAACCATAATCAAGGTTCCTGCAACAATCCGTTTTTTTATAGTTAATTTCAACCGTTGAAAAATTGTGTGGCATGTTTAATTTTTATTGCTATGTCTTTTGATAGGATACATCAGTGCATAGTGCACGCCATGCAAGGCTGCAGATCTGTACATCATTTATTCGGATAGCAAAAGCTGCCGACAAAAGCATTTTACCTCATATGAAGGTGAATTCTTTAAACATCAATTGATGGAAAACTATAATTAGCTGGTTCTGTCAAATAAATGGGAATCGTTTCGTGTATACATGAATGAGAGAAATACATATATAGGACTGCACTTAAATATGAAATTTACAGATGAGGGGCCATGGAGGAGAAATCATTCAATGAGAGTAACCTTAATCTATTTGTAAATTATTCTTATGTAAGTTTAGGGTTCATACTGACTAGCTACAGTATCTTTCGATATCCTCCAATAAGATTATTTTTCAAAGCAACCTGTGCAGTAACATGAATTCTAAAATTTTGTTTTCTAGTCATCACAATTTTTGTATGATTATCTTGAATATTGATTTTCTAGTTTGACTTGACATCTATTATCATGTATTGAAATCAGTTTTCGTGCTTTGTGCTCTGATATTTGTCTTCTGTTCATTACCTTCTTGTTTCATTCTTAGGTCCTCTTCCTCACACGTGAATATACTGGTGTATAATGCCATTTCAAATTATTAGCCAAATCTCTTACAAAACTTGAAGTTAACTTACAAACTTAATAATGGGAGTTTAATTGGATGTGGCTAAGTGAATTTAACTCTGGCAGAAGCAGTGTGGTTATTTTTGTTTCAATAAGATGCTAAACATGATCAAAATTTCTGATGGTACGTTGGATTCACAAACCTTTATACTTTCAAAACTATAGGGACCCAAATGTTTGTAATGGATCTCTGTACTTTTTACATATTTTTAGTTGGGTCCGTAAATCCAGCCTGCAATAGCCTATAGAGCACCATTATGAATTTTGTTCCTATGGCATGACATAATTATAACTATTATTTTTTAAATAAGTGGGACCTAGTTCCACACTTTTAAAAATTAAAAATAAAGATCTAGCTGAAAGCCAAGAGTCCATTAATTTCATAATTTACATTGGCGTTGCATAATTGTGCACATGTTAAAAATCTGTCTAAATTGGGGTCATCCTAACTTTCCCTAGTTGCGTCCTCTTTGGGCTGCATTAATTGCAGCATTGAAGGGGATGTATGTGGTCTGATATCAACTACACATATTGAAGTTTAAATAGCTTATGAGGTTGGGGAATAAACTTGTGTATGGGTTTGGGACTTTGGCTGTTAAATTATTTGCTTAAACTTGTTTCATATGCAGAGAGACACGAGTGAAGTTAAAGTTTATCTGACAAAAGGTTTGTACATTATTTCTATAAAATACAAATAATGTTCAAAATTCTTACCGAGTTTTGGCTTATGGCACTATTCTGCTACTAAAATTTAGATGCCAGTATAAGCCCACCCTGTTGCTATGTCAGGAGACATCGATAGTGCATTAATATATTGTTTCCCAATCGTTTAGTCATTACAATTTTTACACATATATGCTCTATAGAAAATTTTTCTCCACTTCCTAAAATGTGGTTTGGTACGAGATAGCTTTTATTTAATTTATGAGTTTTATATGTAGGGCATTGCTGATACAATGGCATGTTTGCAAAGGGACGGTTGTTTGCTACAGAGTGAGCATAATCTTTTAGGCGAAGCTTTTCTTGTTATGGCTTCTTCTTCTGGGTAAGGATCCAACAGGAGACGTAATTCTGTTAATTCTTATTTGATAGTCTTTTGATGTTTGCAATTAACCACTTCTTGTTATTGCTCTAAACTTGGCTCAGAATTGAACAGCAACAAGAAGTTTTAAAATGGCTTCTAGAACCTTTGAGCCATCAGTGGACACAATCTGAGTGGCAGGAAAAATATCTGTCAGGTCCACAAGGTTTGGTTCAGTTGTGCTCTGAAGCATCTGTAATGTGGTCAATTTTTCATACCTTGACATTCTTTGAAAGGGCACTTAAGAGGAGTGGATTGAAGAAAGGCAATTGGAATTCAGAAAACAGCGCAACACCAAATTCAACTCCAATAAATCCAATGGCCTCTCACATATCATGGATGGTGACTCCTCTCTTGAAAGTATGTATACCTGCCATTAAGAGGCTGGCCATGTTATGTTTCCTGTATTACTTTGCAACAAAAGGATCGGTATGCTTTATAATCTTTCTCTGTAACTACTTTGTATTTATAAGTAAAGCACATTCTTGTTTTCCAGCTACTTCGTTGTATACATTCCCTTTGGTCTCCATCCATAAGTCAAGCTTTACCTGGAGAGGTAAGAGCTGCTATGGTCATGATTGATTTTGAGAGGTCAGGTCTTCTTGGAGAAGGGAACTCCAAATTGCCAAAGGGTTCTTTGTCTGTCACAGATGGATCTAAGGTAGACATTAATAAAGAAGGATATGCTGAACCAAATGGATCAGATATACGGAACTGGTTTAAAGGAATTAGAGACAGTGGGTATGTGTGCAAATCGTATTCTATTTTTCATTTATAATTCATTATCTATTGTCCCAAATATAATTGATCTTCCCCTTCGATATTGGTTTTGCACAAAATCTGTAGAAAAGAGAAAATAAAGTTCCTTGTGAACAGAAAATTATGTATCTATGATGAGACTGGCATTTTTATTTCCACTTTTTTCTAAATCCTTTCTTTATATGAAGATATAACGTATTGGGCTTGTCAACAACCATTGGCGATTCATTTTTCAAATATTTGGATGTGCACTCTGTTTCTGTTGCGCTGATGGAGAATATACCGTCAATGGAGTTCAGGCATCTTCGACAGCTTGTTCATTCCACTTTGATTCCTTTGGTTAAAAACTGTCCTTTGGATATGTGGGAGATTTGGCTGGAGAAGATCCTACACCCAGTGTTTATCCATGCTCAGCAAGCCCTTAGCTGTTCATGGTCTAGTCTTCTACAAGATGGTAGAGCAAAGGTTCCAGATGTTCTTAGCGTTCTTAGTGGATCAGACTTGAAAGTGGAAGTGATGGAGGAAACGATTTTGAGGGATCTCACGCGTGAGATTTGTTCACTCCTCTCTGTCATTGCTTCTCCTCCCCTTAATAATGGAATTCCTTCTTTGGAACAGTCTGGGCATGTTAGTCGATTAGACACTCTGAAAAGCTTGGACTCAGTTGCATCTTGCTCTATGGTTGGGTATGCTTTCTACCTGTTTGTAACTTTAGTTCTTCCATATTTTGTAACTTTAGTTTGTGAGTTTTATTTGTCAAATTCTTTTATGTGACAGTTTCCTTCTAAAGCATGAAGGTCTGGCCATTCCAACATTACGGCTATGTTTAGAAGCTTTTACATGGACGGATGGTGAATCTGTGACTAAAATTTCTTCGTATTGCTCTGTGTTGGTAGTTCTTGCGATAGTAACAAATCATGCAGAACTCGTAGAATATGTTTCTAGAGATCTTTTTACATCCCTTATTCAAGGTTTAACCCTTGAATCAAATGCAATAACCAGTGCTGATCTAGTTGCCATTTGTCGTGAAATATTTGTATATCTTTGTGATCGACACCCAGCACCCAGGCAGGTTAGTATTTTTCTTGTTTTTCATCACTTAGCTATTTTTTTTCTCCTTTTGACTACATTTGGCATTTGGAGTTCATTTGCAAAGAATGGGTTGCTAAAACTATTGTTATTGAGTAATGTATTTGTTTACTCCTTTTAGGTTTTGTTGTCTCTCCCCAATATTACCCCTCACGATTTAGTTGCCTTTGAGGAATCTTTAAAGAAAACATCCAGTCCAAAGGAACAAAAGCAGCATATGAGAAGCTTACTTCAATTAGCAACCGGTAACAAATTGAAAGCACTTGCTGCACAGAAAAGTGTAAATATCATTACAAACGTTTCAAGTAAGCAATGACTTCTAGTTTTTTCGCATTTTACTTCTCCAACTTCTGGAAAATACAGTTTGGCGTGGGCAGTTAGTTAATAAATCAATGTAATGCCATAAACTGTAGAATTTCTCAACGTTTGGTGGTAATTGTAATTGTGGTAACTGGAGACTTTATTGGGGTACTTTTTTTACATTGCTGTGCCTGTCAATTATTATGTCTTTTGTATATTATAATGTTGCTTGTAATATTATAAACATTTTAACCTCGTAGTTATGGTTTTCAGTGAGACAGCGCAGCTCAGTCAATGCTCCCGAGTCCAAAGTTGATGATGGTGATGTTGTGGGGTTGGCAGCCATCATGTGATATTGTTTTGAGTTCATGGAAGGTTTTGTGTACAGGAATGAGCTCATTGAGAAGATTTTGGTTTTCATTATTTACTAACAAAGGGTGCGAAAGCATTTCCTCCCCTGCCCTGCCTAATTAACAAGGAAATCGGGTGAGTACAGAGATTTTATGTCCTTCATTTGAATCGGTTTACTGTATCCACGCTGTCCTTCATTTGTAGTATATATAGCTCTCAGCATAGCAGAACCACACCTGGCAGTTCAGACTTGTGTATTTAATTGTTGCCAGAATCCAAAGCTGCCATTAATTATTTTCTTATTCCTCACTTTGTAGCATAAATTTGAAGAATTAGAAACACACTTCTACTCTTCACATGTAAATGTGTTTTATTGTGGGGCTAATATCCACTACATGGATTGTTGAGGAGAGTCTAGTTTGGTTTGGAAGTTGTCTTGCTCTTTCTATAGCTTCGAGTAGTTACTGTGTGTTTGATTTGGAAAATTTAACTCAATTGTTTAAAAATTTCCGGCTGAAACTTTAGGTTGATACGTAATGAAGCGTATGGTTCAATTTTTTTTATCTACTTAATAATACATAATATGATATATCATTACAAAAAATGATACGGTTTGAATAGATCTTTCATTTTTTTTATTGTAATATATTTCTATCATTATAAATGAGATCATAAGAGAGGTATTTTAAGCGCTTTTAAGATATATTTTCTCTTATTAAGAAGTATAATAGTCAAATACAGCAACTAATAGAGAGCGCATTTGTTACTAGTGATGTGACTGATTGTGTTTATGGGTGCATTATCTACAAAATGTCAAATTTATGATTGATGAATTTTTCGCTTCACCATTTGGACTATTATTTATAATTTACTAATATAAAAAAAAAAGTGTGAAAATGGTTGGAGTTTATGGTTGTATTATATTGAAATATCTTTAAGAATTTTAAGTGACCATTCATATATTTAGTATCATATTGATGAATTGAGTTACATAATTTTAGTTTTCTGTAAGATGAAATTATTATATTAAATATACTAGTAGTTTTTAGAATAAAAACATGTGGAACTACATCACTTCAAATAGTTTAAGCCAAACTAATTTCGCATTCAAAATCAGTCTTGCAAACAGCTTTTTAGACTTAAAAAGTTATTTTCACCACATTTGAGGTGAACTAGTTGAAAATACTGATTCACAAAATGACATAGGACTGATTTATAAGGATATAAAGAAAAATGTATTTTATTTAGTAAGTTTTACTGAATCCAATAGTATTAGTATTTTCTAGATTTAAATAAGCATATATTTCCGTCTATTTTTATTTCTTCTACTAATATTTAGTTTTTAAATGTTGTATATATTATCTTGTCTTATTTAAGTTTGTGTAAATTATTGTTAATTAAAGTAGTTAATATTATTTTAATGAATTTAGTCTTTATTATCAGTTGTAATAAATGATTATCAAAATGTCGAATATTAATTAACTTGATTATTTTTAAGAGCACAATTCAAGAGGGTGATAAATTCAATAATATTTTTTGCAGAGTTCTTAAAATGAAAGTTTTTTTTTTTAATTAGAAATAGGTATGGGAATGTATACGCAAATTTAAATGCTTTTCAATAAAAACTTTTACTTTGATTTCTTACTCATTGCCCTTAAATATGTCACTCTACTCAAATTTTAAAATTATAGTTTCAAAATATATACATAGGTTAAAAAGAATATTTAAACTACAGGCCGCTGTTTTGTAACTAAATCTTCAAAAAAAGTGTTGCCTATTTAGTAAATAAATGTGAGTTAACTCAGTAAATAAATGTGAGTTAACTCAGACTCTCAGTAACATCCTAAATTATTACTATACTAAAAGCACATATTATGAGAGTTATTTAGTTAAATTATACATATTGTTTAAAAAAAATTACTTTTATGGTGTCAGATTGGATTTTGAGCTGTGCAAAATTATGGAAATTTTGGTATATAACCTATATTTCTTATGAGTTGTTTAGTATTTGCGTTAAATATGTGAGTTAAACAATAAAAACTTCCATTAAATGAAAATTAATTGAACTTGTTAAAATTAAGATGAACTGATTATGTGAAGAACAACATTGAAGATGAATCATTCACCAATCGGATTCCGAAATTCTAAAGATGTAGTTATTAAGTAACAACCTTTCACAAAAAGTATTTTCAACGAGAATGTGATGTAGAAGATGGTTTGAAAGTTAGGTTAAAATTAATTGGAAGATTAGTTGGAAGAAAGTGAACAAATGTATAATATATATACACATATGCTTCCATGCTAAGTTAATTTCATGAGCTGTCCTATAAATTTCCAAGGAACTCAAACTTCGTATATATCTTTTTCCTTGTCCTTTCAGGAACTCACATTCTCAAAAGACAAAAATCGCTGCTTAAAATGGGACCAGGCGGCCCAGGCCCAGGAGGCCCGCCCGGTTGGGGACCACCCGGCCCATCAGGGCCGGGTATTTTCGGTGGGTTTTGCGATCTCGTTAACTCTTGGTAAGTAAATATTGTGATCCAGTAATTATGCTATTACAGAGGATTAACTCCATACAATCGCTTAGTTCCTATTGACTGATGATATAAATGCATGTAAGGCTTAATATATTACTTTTTTGAAATATCAAAGTGAGAAAAATGTCAAAGATAAAGCATATAAAGGATATATTATGTTCTATCAATTGTAAATTTAATTAAAGATATTAGTATGAAACACAAAAGGGTGATTTTAAACTGGTGCTTAGTGAAATTAGTTTGGGTTTTAAAATGTGTGTATTTTTCCTATTTAATCAGAACCATTTGTAAAGCTAATTTTGATTTTTTGTTTTCTTTTCATACCAATTCGTCTTGGGACAGCTTGAGCTTTTTGTGCTGCTGCTGGTTACTACAGGACTGCTTTGGGGGCCCACCTGGAGGCCCATTCCGCCCACCTGGGCCTCCATGAGTTTCCAAGTTGCATAGGTTCCAATGCTAATCTTCCATGATTACAAGCTTTGAATATATATATATATATATATATATATATATATATATATATATGTGTGTGTGTGTGTGTGACGTTCTATATGTTATGTAATTAATTATCAATCAGAACTCTGCTATTCTCTGTTTGATGTAATAATACATTCCTGGCACGGTAGAAGGTTGAAGAATTATTTATTGTAATTTATTTTATTTTATTTTTAATACATTTATACATTAGTACATTTTCTGATATAATTTAAAATTTTAAAAACGATAAAGAACGCATTTTTGATGAAAAATGGAGACTAATTAATCACATGGTTAAACAACCCAATCAGATGTGCAAATTGAACAAGAATTTTTTGTCTTCAAATTTTCTTTTATAAAATTTGGATACTAATATCGAGATATTTATAAGAACGCACAGATATTGTTCTTACCTCTTTATTGAGAAAAGGGCAGTTTAGTTCATTTGTTTTGATCTTATTTATAATTAATATATTCTTTTATGTTTAATCATCTTTCAAATCACATCTGCATAAGTTAACAATAAAGGATACGTATTATTATTAAATAAAATATGGATGTATTTATCAATAATTATAGAACTGAACCAACATTCAAATCATAGCTGAACATGTATAAATATAATATAAGAGTTAAAAAATATAAACCATAGCTTCATAATATGCATTCTAAATCTTAATGTTTCACGCTGATTTTTTATATAATATTTAATAATACATATTGCAAGCCTTAAATTTCACATCAAATATTATCCTTCTCAAAGTAGGAATACGTTATGCAAATTTTAAGTTTCAAAAAATTATATTATTCTTTATTTCCCTCAAAATAAGAATATATTATACAAGTCTCAAATCGATCTTTTATTTTTCTTATTATAATTATCCACTATAAGTTTTTTAAATAAGTTAAATAAATCGTTTATGCATTACGACTAAATTTTGACAAATTATATTAGCTAACGGATTATTTAACCATTTGACCAATTTTCAAACCACTAGGTTATTGATGTTCTAATTAAACTGCAAGTAATGCAATTTTATTTTGAATTTTTGTGTAATACTTTTTAAATATATATATATATATATATATATATTTATATATTTGGGAATGTTTTACTATGAAAAAATTTTGATCCGAAAATGACAACTTTATTTATTTTTTTATTTAAGTGTTTTAGTGTGAGAAGTTATTTATTATATGGGAGAAGAATTTAGTTACAGTAAAATGAAAGTTATGACTTTATGAAAGTTATAATTATTATACGCTTATTTTTTTTTTACACTTTAAAAAAAATAATATTTAGGTATTTACATTTTTAAGATGTAACTACCTTTTTTAAGATAATTTTTTAATGATTGTTTTTATCAGGTTAAATTAAGTTTTGTTTCTGAAATAAAATTTGGAATTAATTGTTGTAAATATATAAAAAAAATCATGAGGAACCTCTATCGATCATCATAACAGATTAATTCAAAGGAAATAAATTTAATGAAAATTGTCATTAGAATGTATTAAATGTTTCAAGATATTATACGATACATATTACAAATATCCTTTAGTGATAGTGAAATAAGTTTAATATATTATACTTTGTTTCAATATTTTTACAATGTATTGATTTAACATATATGTTTTCTTCTTCACCATACACCACAACAATATCTGCAACCATCAAAATCAATTATTATAATTTTCAACCTTCTCATTTATTTGAATTTAAAAATCATTCTCACAACCTATTTCAGGATTTCACATCTCAGCAAGATTCCATTACATCACTGTCCGTATGCCATCGACAATCATTCCTACATTCATATCAAAGACCAAGACAAAAATAATAACAATAATAAATATGATAACAAATTAAAAAAATAAAAGAATATTCAATCATTTACCACAACAAATCAGATAAATTGCCAAATAAGAATCATAATCAAAAGCTTAAACACAATTTAGGAAATCAATTTGTGAGAAAAACTCTCACGAATGACTTTATTGTACCATTTCATTTAAAATATTCCTTTTTTTATTAAATAAAGATTTTCAGCTTAAATATTTATCATAATTGATTTCAATTTTTATTTCATTTTTCTTTGAAAAAAGTTCATTTAAACCTAACTTACAAAGAAAAAAAAACTATCATCTAAAATAACTAAATCTGAAGTACTATTTATAAAAATATAGAAAAAATCTATAATTATAAAATAGTGAGTGAGAGCTCTTACTTTGAGTTGAAATATTTGACTTGCTAGTCTCATTCATGCTGTAACAAAAATTCTTATATGCATATAAATATAAATATTGAAAATGAAGTGAAGAAAGAAATTGAGAAGAGAGATACCTCCACCGTGGGGTCCACCACCAGGGGCTTCCTCTACTATCTTCGGTTGCATATCTAATATTCTATCTTCTTCGTCACTTTTACTTCCTTTATTCTTTCATTATCTACCAACACTTAATTAATACAAATCTTTCTCTTCTTTTCTTCCTCACTCTTCTCATCCAAACTTGTTTTCATGGCCCAATGTTTGGTAGACCACCTCCTTCTGGGCCGTGGGGCTCCGGCCGGGGCCTAGGCCCAAGTGTTTGATGGAGAGTTCGAAGTATCATTTGTACAAATAAGAATCATTTCTTTTCTATATAGATAGATATAAGATCTATGGAACAATTATTTAGAAATATATTTTATGAAATAATCCTTTCTATATGATAGAAAATGATTTTATAATCCTGAACTGATTTTATCGGAGATTGGAAATTCCAAATTTGTGTATGAAGAAGAAAACTAATTATATTAGTATCTATGATGAATTTTTGTTGTATAATACTAATCGATGGAGCCTCGTTATTAAGTGTTACAAAATCTTGTAGATTTGAACGCATAGTTGTGACTACTGGTAGCTACTTCTCATGTCTGGGATCTGTTATGTCGCTTCCTCCCACAGAATTCCATCTTCTATAATAAGAATAAAAAAAATATGTATTTCATTTTTTTCTTAAAAAGGCTTGGAGACCAAACTAATTTTTAAATTAGTATAAATTTGATCAATTCGATTAATTGACGCAAACAATATAAATTCAAGGAATTATATTAAGGCTGAATTAATTAATTTAAGTTTCTAATAGTATACCAAATCAGGTCAAGTATAAATTATAGTGACTAAAAAAGGAATTTAGATATTTTTTTTAAAACATGTTTCTGCCTTATTTTTATTGTTTATAAGACTTAACAAACAACATAATGAGCACCAATATTACTTTTTCAATCCTTATATACTATTCGGGTAGCATATTTAGAGCCTTAATTGAAGAAAATTTTGAGGATGACATAAAACTCACATTTTTTTTGTTATTTCAAAGCCACAAATCATAAAAATGTGTTAGATGTGTATTTAATAGGAGTGGACAAAATGCTGAACTATATTTTGTTATAAAGATGTGTAATTAACTATAAAATGGTTCGCTTGAACTGAAATAAAAAAAAAACAATTCGGACCAACTGAACTGAATAGTACTGTGAACTATTATAATGCAGTTTCAGTAAACTAGTCTCACTCCTTTCCAAAACTAAAAAATACTGTTGCAGAGCTGTCAATACAATCAAGCCGTGTACTGGCAATGACATAATATTTTATAATTAGAAAGTATGGACAAACTGGTTTGGTTTGCTACTGCATTATTCAGAACAAACTTAATCTTACACCTCCAAAACAATACAGGTAAAATAATTGTAAATATCATTGGTTACTGACTTCTGAAAATTCATAAAATGACAAGTATAACATCACGTAAAATCTTTCACATATGGCTACAGCCAACAGGGATATACAAAATATTTGCAAGGACAATTAACTAGAAACTCAATACAATCTGGTACACACCATTTACTTGTTCCGATATAAATATTTTGAACGCCAATATAGAAAGAAACAGAAATAGTGGGGGCATTGAAAGCTTCTACATTGTGTTTTCCTTTGAAATAAAGCTTTAGGAATTGAGAAACTACCACAAGATGTTATGACTGAACTGTTCTGGAAATGGAAGGAAAAGTGAATCTTTACTTTATTTAATGATAGGGAACATTTTCATATGAGAATGATGCACACTCCAAATATTTCAAAGGGGTCTAATCCACTCAACTTTCTAAATCTGAAAAAGTCGCCCAATGGTATTTCATTATGAAAACTGCCCTATATGAGCCCATCCAGCTGTGGCCCTACTTTTAAAATACACTTGCTTAACCTCAGACCTTCCATCACATTGCTTCTTCTAACAAAAGGTTTCACATCTGAAACATAAATATTTGACTATTAAAATTGAAGTATACTTAACAAAAATCACAGTTTCTAATTAAAGGAGAAATTACTTCTAATATGAATTGATTTATGTTCCTTTATATATGCATCCAAAATGTGCCCAGTCAATTTTTTAAAGTAGCTTATCTCATATTTGTGTACCGTCTCCAAGACAAAAAAACATTGGTCTCTTATAATAGGGAGGACCCTGAATTATTGAGACTCTTGCATTAAAAGTGAAAGGTTGTGATTCTAAGTTCAGTACGTCGGATATCTGAATCCACAAGTTCTACTACATTAAAAGATCACCTAGGTGTGCTTCCCTATGTTTCTTGTTTTTTTCCAGTACTAAGCCTGTTACTGCTATAATGTTTTAGTTTCCTGATTTATTCATATAATTTTAAGATACTAAAATTATATTTATTCTTCTTGATTGATTAGGATTACACTTGCTTTATATTAGAAGAGATGATTAAGAGAGATCCTAACCATTTGATTACAGAATAAATATAAGGATAAGACAGGGAAAAAATAAATGACAATAAAATAAAGTCATATTTGAATAGCCTTGTGATCTTATATCTAAATCTTTAGAATAAAGGAGAATGAAATACATTCGGATCTGAATGATCTTATTTTGATCTTGGCTACCTACATCTTCCAGAATCCTTAATTGAACTTAAGTTTAACGTAGCAGACACATAAAATTACCCAACCTTTTTGGGCCATTGCCTTATATTCATGATTTCAACTACTTCTAGCCACAATGTTTTGTTTTTTTCACCTTTAAGCAACCAGAGTTTAAATTAGTGACTAATTCTTGAAATAAACCAGACCCTATGCCCCAGATTGAAGCTAAAGAAGATGCCAAACGAATAACCGAAAGTGGTACCTTTTGAACTGGAAGAGAGAATGGTCATCTGCAAGAACCTGCTTCATTTTCCTCATTCACAGGCTTTTCCTCTATCATCGCCAAAAACAAGCTGTAACTAAAATTTGAACAGCAATATAGTAAAAGCAGAACCAAAATAAGATGTATATAGAATCACCATTGTATCCTGATATCATGTATGTACATTAAGGTCCCTGAATTGTTAAAAAGTAACAAACAAAATTGCCATCATAGATGTTCGTACAAAACTTGCAGCAGCAAAAAATCTGCTCTAGATGGTTGTCTTGGACAAAATGTTAACTAATAATTACGACAGCAATATATCTGAAATTTCTCACAGAATGCATCTATATCTGAAACCTCTCATACAATGCCAGAGTCGAACACATGTAGATCCAGTAAGGTATTGTAATGCCCCTTCTCAATTTCTTCATCTTTTACTTGATGAAGAACAAGGGTCTCAATAATAAGGTCTTCCCAATCAACATCGTCCACTACCATTCCTTTTCTCTTCCTCCTTCTCTCAGGACAAGAGCTATCTAAAGGGACAGAAACATCACCTAGATTAGCATCTACTGGATGCATAATTCGTTTTATGCGCAACTTAGCAGCATTGATTTTCTCCTTCCTCATTTTACATTTCAATTGACCATTGACAAACGATGGCGGCATTGTATCCACACCAATATCCTTCTCCATTAGTTCTTTAAGCATAAGCTTCTTGCTCAATTCAGATTTTCCATCCCACCACTCCCTACACTCCAGAATATCATATTGAAAAATAATCCTTTTCCGAGAATTCCCACTCCCTCGCAATGCCTCAGCACAACGATTTTGATCTAAAAACGTCTTATACATCACAGACAAGCATTCAGTGGAAATCTGCATCCTGTTAGCATCCCCAACACTTTTACTCTACAACGAAAAATACTTTAAATCCTTACGCGAAGTCATGCCATCAATGCCATATTCAAATTCATTGTCATGTCTCAAGCATTCAGCAACCACATCCTCCAAGTCCACCACGGCTCGATCAAGACCCTTCCTCTTCTCCTGAGTCTCCCCAGGATTCAACAGAACCATCCTCTCCATATACCGAATCACCAAAGGCGCATTCTTAATAATGTTTTTAACAGTAACATCCTTACCCCAAGGCAACACCTGCGCAGCCTTCACAAGCGTCTCAAGCAACTCCTTATATCTAAGCCTACAAGTTGAAACCGTAGCATGAGCTTCCTTAGCCAATTCCTCCATCACCACCTCAACCCCGTTCAACTCCGACACAAACACCAAGACAGCCACCACCAGCGGAAGGGGCCGGCAGCCGGTGCTCAAAAACCACTTCACCACACATTGAATCAAAAACACCCCCTGTTTCCGCATCTTCTCAATCACACCGCTCTCAACAGAGGAAAAAACACTCGAATTTTTAATTGTTCTTTCCAACGAATGCACAATGTCAAACTCCGGAAAATCAGGTCTCAGATCCAAAAAGTCAACAACACGCTGAATCATCTTACCGATTTCATAGACGTCGCACCCCACCGTGGAGGCAACCTCCGCCAAGGGCAAGGGTCGGTCCTCCCTCCGC
Organism: Vigna reflexopilosa; assembly: GCA_027742785.1. Lineage (NCBI taxonomy): Eukaryota > Viridiplantae > Streptophyta > Magnoliopsida > Fabales > Fabaceae > Vigna > Vigna reflexopilosa. Next base: position 24,774,154 of record CM050926.1, on the reverse strand, counting down.
ATGACAACATAAGCGCACGCGCCGATGAGCACGCGGAACCACTCGCCCTGGCCAAACTCACCATCGGTTATGGTGTACACCATGCTCCTGACGTCGCTGTTCTTGGAAGATAATCCTAGACTGTAGGTTACTTCCTCGATGGTGCTTTTTGCGGTAAAGTGTTTCTTCTCTCTATAAGAGTATACGCTGCCGGAACCGGCGGTGCCAACATGGATGAAAGTACCCTGGGGCCCATCGATGCCGCCGATTTGAGCTTCAAATTGGTCGAATTGTTGAATGCAACCGCAAGAAGAACATATCAACGCGCCAGATTCATCGTCGCGGATGAATGAGGTTTTGCCACAGTAGCTGCAAGAAGAAGGAGACATGAAACCTCTAATATCTTCACCGGTTCTCCGGTCATCTTCAACCTCTAACTGTCGGTCAGCCTCCTCTTCAACCTCAAATTAGAATGATCAAAATACCCGTTTATATTTTGTTCAAATGAGTAGGACCAAAAAATGCAGTTTCTCAAAAAATGCCAAATGCATCATTCATACCGAAAAGCATGGCAATCCCGCAAGCAGCATCCATCTCAAACAAATTCTAATCTGCATCAACATGCAATAAATTTGTTAATTCCAATGTTCACAAAAACCCTGCTCAATAAACCATAATATGTGTGGAAATCCATTGAGGGGTAAGAAATTAACTATGGGATGCAAAAGCTGCAACTGTTAACATCTTATGGGATGCAGAACCAACGGCCCGTAGAAGGAAAAACCCTCAAAAGTCATCTAATGGCTATCTGTCATAGAATACTTCTATTGCAATTTTGATCATAAAACACCAAAGCTTAATTCCTGTTTCTTGACTCTTCAAACAAAAATAAGTTATAGATTGATGCTTGGTAAGTTTACCCGACCATTAGAAATCAGTTCAATAGTTACTAAAATCTTAAAACAAACAGGTTTTCTGTTAGGCAAATGTTAGAGACGTAAAGAGCCTCCCCTTCTCCGACCTCCTTCTCCGACCTCCTCCTCCCCCGCCGCGCCCGCCTCCCTACCCTCCTCGCCGCCAAAACCATCTCCGTCACCGACAACTCCCCCGCCAACTTCTCCCTCGACCACACCCCCTCACCCACCCCGACCTCTTCTCCACCCCCTCCCTCGCCGTCCACGGCGTCCAGTCCTTCCTCGACTACTCTCTCTTCGGCGCCGGCCTCCCGCCCTCGCCTCCTCCCCCTGCCGGCAACTCCATCGACTCCTTCTGGAACTCAGGTGCGTCCTCCTCCGGCTCCCGCCTCAACGGCGTCGTTTTGCTCCCCCTCTTCTCCTTCGTTCTTCCACTGCTACTATGCCAAGGTTTTTCAATCTATTTTGAAAGTTTAAAAGGGGAAAACATTCGTATTGCAGATTTGTTTCTCAGAATCTTCGACTATGAGGATGGTGGTAGAGCCCTAGTATTTAATATTCCTAGTAACAAAAATATACAACTAACTTGGAGATTCACTTACACCCGCAAAATATTATTTTCACCACATAAGGTGATGCAAATATTTTAATAAACATTTAATTATATCATTTATGGAGTCTTTCTTCCGTGTATTTGTATAATTTATTCAATTTAACCCTATTTTTATATAATATATTCAATTCAATCCTTTTCTTGTTAAAAGATTCTACAACTTCTTAGATATTTAAATTAACATCAATTTAATCCCTATTGCATAACATTGTTCGTGCCAATTAATAGATAGTACCCAATTGATGCTAATTTGAAAATGGAAAGAAATGGTTAAGTTCTGTAACAATATAAAGATAAAATTGATGAAATATATACCTATAGCAACTAAATAAATAATTTAGCCAAAAAATAATTGTAAGTGAAACTATTGTAGAAATTTACAAAATTATCGTGTATAATTTGCACAATATACAAAGATACAAATTTTGTTTATGAGAATCACTTTTTGATGTATATAATAAAATCATATTTGACATATAAGTATAAATATAATAGTTGGCTCTATAAAAAATCTTTACTCTGAAAATAAAAAATAAAACTAGAATAATTTTCTGATTTTTTTTTTATAAAAGATTGTTTACACTTTTCTGCTTGAATTTTTGTAACAATTGAAGCCATTAATTTGATAAATAGTCCATAACTATCAAATATACGCGTATGTATAAATGAATTTAAGTTATACATTTTTCATGAAGAGTGCCTCGTCGACTGTATTTTTACTTTGATGTGTCTACAAAAAGTGGACACTATCTATGTCCTCAACTAGTAGTTCATAATGAAATTAAATCAGTGTAAAATTATTTTATAATGATACCAAATGTTGATCAAAGAATTACAATTTGAAACCGAAAATTACTCAATTAACGCGAAATACCGAATAGGTGAAGATTTTCGTGATGAAGTAAACAATGATACCTAATTCTTTCTAAACCTCTCTTATGTAGTGAAGCCATTCATAATTATTAAATTCATACATGACCCAAAATTGGAGGAGTTTTTTTTACATTTGTCCTAATAATTACTAGAGTTCGCCTAAGTATTTTTCAACCGCATGAGTACAGGAATGATCAAGGAATCAAAATATCAATTTCGAAAGTTTCATCACTTAACCTGTTGAGTGAGTAAAAATTAACAGGTAAGTGAAACTCGAGGGATATACCATCTTCTAAGGCTTTCGTATTTCTTTAAGATTAATTCCTCCACATAATATGCACAGAAACTCGTCAATAATTACCCATTTGAAAGCGTATATGAATGCACTGAAGTCCCTTTTAAGCTGCTGAGATGACAGAACCCTCAAAAATCCTATATCTCATTCCTCGTCATCTTCGTCTTCTTCCGGTGCCTCTTTTAACCACTACAACACGAAACGTTAAATGGCTTACCCAAACGCAGGTAGCATAACACCTAGTTCTGTTAGTGTGAAAAAACAAAACAATGGTTCCTTACTTGAATGAACTTTTGGGCTTGCTTAACAAAAACTTTATCTGCCTCATCAGCATCTTTCTTCTCATCTTCCCAACTCAAGATAGCATTTTCTTCTACAAAATCGTCATTATACAAGTGGTGCAAAATCTGAAAGCAGCAATTAAGTCACAACATCAAAAAGAAGGCTACACGGTTAAAATGACAAAAACTCAATGTCACAGAAGTACTTTGAATTCAAACAGATACACAAGAATGAGAGCCAGAGAAATTTCTTAAACCTTGCTTCTGCTTAAAAATTTGTTTCCTAACATTGTTAATTGATTTACTTTTAACACAGAACAACAATGCAAAAGTTATTATGACTGATATTAAACAAATTTCTATTTGATCAAAAGAATATAACATTATTTCAATTTGAGTTCACCATTTTAGTTTTCCTATCAGATGTAAATTAAAGCGTCGCAATTAATAAGCCTAATTTATGAAAGATATAAAAAACAATTTCATAATTATGAAAGATATATGGCCACATTTATACTTCTATGCATGATGTTCCCACAAACAGAATGAGACGTCAATAAACCTAACTAGAAGAAAATAAGCATACCGTTGTGAACAATGGAGCAAACTCCTTAGCCGACTCCAAACACATTTCTTCAAATTTAAGTATTACTTCAATCTGGTGTAAAATTTCATAGCAGATTAGCAGAGGGCTAGTTAGCCAGTAAGGCACCACACGGTGTACAAATTCAGTAAAATTCTATCATTCACAAAAACATTAGACAAGTCAAGAAAGTAATTCATAATGATAAAGATCCTTTATGACAACTCAAAGTTGATTACACTACAGGTTTCACAAAATCAAATATCATTTTGCCTTCTCTACTTCTTTACCCAACGAGTAATAGTTTTAAAGACCATCAAAACGCAAGTATAAGATGAAATAACCAAGCTCAAAGATCGCTCAGCAGCAAATCCATAAGAGATTTTATTTGATACTGCCACAAAATTCCTAACTTTAGCAGCAGACAAAAACTAACAGTTTGTATAGTCCAAAACAAGTTAAAAATTACGTGAAGAACATAAAGTGCCATGCACCATGCATGCCAGTGTAGATATTTAATTAGTAAGAGAATATGACAGCAACGCTAGAGTACTTCAGCCTACATACAGAAATAAAAAGCAGAGAATTGCATGTTTAATTTTACAATTTTGCAAAAGAATTCATACCCTGAAGCCTTATAAATGGCAATTGAATGATGAAATCATGAAAATATAAATATAAATTCTACAGAATGTTTCAGTGAAAAATAAAGAAAAAATATTGACAACATTATGAGTAAATATTCTAATATAATTGCTACACGAGTGAACATGAATCTCGTAAACAAAGGGAGAGATTGACAGATTCACCTGCTCATCGTTGCCGTTCAGATAGGATGTAAGAGCCTTTTTCCACTTTGTAAATACACCTTGAACATTTTGAAGCAAACCATCTGAAAAATATCCCAAGCAATAATAAAATCATTAAACGACCATTAACAAATAATAAACAAAAATACAGAATTATAAAAGAGTTATGTCAATCAATTCCTGCACAAATTGACAAAAAGGTAAAATCAGATATGCAACAAACTCCAGTAGAAGTCAGCTCCATGGATCACATCACACCAATGGACTCTATGCAAACAGTCTAGTGTAAATTGATTTTTCCTCTAACCCTTTTAAAAACAATACTTCCATTTGACTCAATTTTTCACAAATCCTCCAGATGATTAATTTATCCAAATCATTCTGTATATTTTGTTAATAGCATTCTCTGACAAGGTCAAGATGCTCTTTGTTTTCCGAGAATGTTCAAATTCTAAAATAAATTCCACAAGATATTATAATTTAACTTAATAAGAAAGGAAAACTATATAAAGAAACAGATGGAAAAGATTAAAAATATTACGTAACAGTTGAAAAAGGGAAAAGCTCACCAGATGAACTATGGGGGATGTCTAAAGCATACTTCATCATGGCATAAAATAATGCTCCAGCACAATCAGAAGTCTCTTTATTGTATGACAACCTACCACATAAATAAAGCCAGTGTTACTACAACTTAAGACCCAGAGAATGCATTTTAAACTGTAACCATATAATAAAATATCAAACTTGCAGAATAAAAATTGTTTGATACACGACTGCTGAAGATATTATGTCTTCTAGAGAAAACAAGAGTGACAATTCTCATATATTTAAACAAGAGCAGTTGGAAGTCGGATGGTCTAGAGAAGACATTCCAATATTTCCCGTGGAAAACATATAACAATTAATGGTGTCATTTGATTCCTCCCCCAGCATTTTACCAATAATTCAAGAAATTATACCCTACAATCACTGTCTGCCTTCTCCATTTCCAAATTCCCACTCAATAATAGCACAAAAACAACTTATTAACCTTCATGGCTAAGTTATTGCTATTCATGGTTAGACTACATATATATTTCAGAATTTTATGTGATATAATCTCTAATGTCATGAACTTATTGAACAAGAGATTAACTAGTTTGCCCAAAAACAACTTCGATGTTATCCATGAAGAGAAATAAATACAAATTTTCACATGTGACAAAGACTTGTGAAATTTTGTTAGCATCCTGGTGAGGTCACTGTGGATATGGAATAAAGCATGTTGGAAAGAAATAAACACATTGTGCGTGTATCCATCGGTATTAGTCATTGATCCCAACAGTGAATAATCTGTACCAATACCATGATTACAAAAATATACATAGAAAAAAGGACTTCAAAATTTGATAATAGAACCCATTCCTTTATATTTTATTTTTTTTTGAGAATCCGATGAAATGGTATGGGTCTAGATTAAACTTTTACTAATACATTTAAGTGTATTACTTACTTCAAAGAATTGATTTCTAAGATCAAATGGCTTTCTTGTATGTTTTCATGCACAGCTCTAAGAAAGGTTGCTTCAACCTGCAAATGATGGAGTGTTTTAAAATCAGATATCCACACAATGCATCTGACACAGGTTTAAAGGTGAAAATTGGAACCTCTTTCTCAAAGTAATAAGAGTCATCTCTAGAATCTTCATGATCATCATCATCTGAATCATTAGAATTAGGTTTCAGCTCTCCAGAAGGTGGGAGAAAAATGTCATCTGGAGCAAACACCATATCATCTTCCATAGTTTTGATAGCCTCCTGAATTTTATCTTTAGGAATAGGTGCCACCGAGTGCCTCCACTCTTCTTCGAGGCCACCTTCACATGTTGACCAAACATGACCTGCCCCACCAACACCTAGCTGATCAATAAAATAGGGTGTAATGAGAAACAATAAATTCCATAACCAAATCTTGGGGCTCATTTTGGTACTCCCTCTTAAAAAAGTAGTATGATATTGCATTTTTTTTATTATCAATATTAGTAACTTATTTTGTTATTGCAACTAACTAGTGTAAAAGGATATATTAAATGTGGTAAGCAAGAGATAGAACAAGAGAAAATCAAATAATTTTACTTCTTATTTTAAATCTAAGACTATTGGCGGAGACAGAAAGGTCACCAGCCCAAATTACTAGCTTGTTTTGACCCTATGCATAAAGAATATACATTTATAGTCCCTAGACAAGCAAATTAATGAATTTAGTCCCCATGGTTAGTTGTCTTCAGGGACAAGTCGCATTAAATTAGCTCAACTAAGCACCAAAATGCATTAAATTTGCTCATTCACCTTCAGGGAGAGAAACTTACAATTTTTACTTATAGGGTCAAAACAATAACGTGGGGATAAGTACCAGGAACATTAATGTAGGAGCGTGTATCTTTGTAGTACTAATTATCCCCGTGTAATCACAACATCTGAAATGGATCTCCATATATTGTCCTAATTATAAGAAATATGGACCTATTTCAAATGTATAAATTGTTGAATCTCTTTTAAACCTTTACTTTATTGTAAAGTCTTTGTTAATGAGACAGTTACTCATTCCCCATTTAAGTGGATTTATTTTGCCTTGAATGTCTAATTAATTGAAGTAGTTTTTTGCTTAAGGGATATTGGTTGATGGGAAATACTCGTGACTTGGAATTAGAGGTGATTAAATCGGTGCCATTAAATATTTAAGTTATATATTTTAGATTTCAACATACTCGATTCTATAAAACTAGTTTGTGAGGTCTTAACTCAGGTTAAATAATAGCAATTTGTTAATCTTTTAAAATGAATCTAAGCTTATTCTTCAGGACATACCAAGAATAAGTTAATGCAAACAACTGAGATAATGGTGAAAAATTCATATCCAAAAGCCATACAGGGACTAACCTGAGAAGCCGGACTAAAATTTGTCTCCAATACTTTGGAAGCAATCTCTACATCTGATTTCTCCACTTGGCTGCCTATGACTGCATATATGAAAAAGGTAATGAAAGATTTAGCTTATGCTTTTATTCTATCAATCAATACACAGCACTGAAGAAAAATAAAAAATGGCATATAATTTAACATAATATAGAAGCTACAATTAGAATAGCATATAGAGTGGACGATCCGATAGTTGATTGCAATATTCTCTCAGGACCAAAAAGTTTTATGACAAATAAGTTATGAGAATTTTAGTAAGCAAATTATTATGACTCAAACTAACACAAAGTGTGTCATTGTTTGTAAACAGGTACAAATAAATTGCATTCTTACCAACTAAGGACCTCAACTTTATTAAAATGTATTTTTATTAATAAACTGTTGAGAAGACATAATCATATTATTCAATAGATGAAAATAATAATATGAACAAAATGCATATAGCATATATCTCCTGATTATTTTTCAATAAAATATAATAGTTGTCACTTGTCCATGTGACCAACAGAGTCAAGTGTACTACCTGAATATATTGGACTCATCAAACCAAAAACAAAACAACAAAGATTTAACTCACAATCAATCCCAGTTGAATCCAAACACACATTCCAATCAAACTAATTATTTATATTAAATTTCCACCACAAGAATGTTCTTTTAAAGACTAACAGAATCAATAAATCAACTCGTATCTTAAACTTTAACAGCTAAACAGGCTCAAAATACCTGTTTGAAGCATTAAATGGAACAAACTTGAAATAAGGCATGCGAAGTTACCAGTGCTAATAATTTTAGTTTTAGAACCTAAAAATTGTCATTTTGGTTTTGTTAACTCCAGGCAATATTTAACTTGCTATCAATGAGACATTTTGCAATTCTAATTATTTAATTTCATATAAGAAGAATAAAGAATCAGCATAGATAACCACGGCACAGTTCAAAGTTTCACAAAAATTCAATAATACCACTAGTACTATCAGCATATTCAAGCTCCTCGTCACTGTCCTCCTCAATTGGCTGCTGAAAAAGAGATACTTTCGAATATGCAGGAACAACAAACTCTGGCCCAACTACAACCTGGAAGCATAAAATTGGTTGTTACATCAAAAGCTGTATGCACTGTACATTATTGACAAAAGATAAAGTCAATATATTTCGATCTCAGAGTGACTAATTGAAATAAATAAACAAGAAGCTAACTGAACTTTCATTAGACCATAATCTCGACCAAAAAAATGAAAGTAAATTGTTAGATTCATATCTATAGAGCACAAGGAAAAATAACCAAAATTCCCCTCCTATAGCAAATTTACTCTCCTTTACCTATTGAATTTCAACTGGCATTTTAAAAAGAAATCAAAAATAGTTAAAAAAATCTTATATCACAATTTAAACTGTTGATTGTAAATCCAAAATATAATGTATATACGTAAAGATATTTATTTATTCGAATTTGAATTATATAACTAAACACTTATCTGTGCACTACACAAGCTAAGAAAAAAATTTAAAGACTAAACACTTCAATTGTTCTCAAGCCTTTCTTTTGGTTTGAAACCCTCTATTTCTGGAAGCCACTTTGGGCTCAAGTAATCTGAGTCTGGTGGGCCCACTTAAGGGAGATAAATTCCCTGTGTAAAATAGCCTATTTCCTTCATTCAAAAAAATTTGAATCCAAGACCTTACATAACCAAAAAAAAAACAATGCTCCTTGATAAACCAAGTTTTGGTACATGATGCTCAGATTTAACGACAACATAACTATTGTGGTAAAATACAAAAACCTTTTTGAAAGTAAGAAATGATGGCTACAAGCATGGTATAGATAGTAGAAGGATACAAACCTTAAAGGACAAAATAACACCAGGTTCCAGAACAGCCCCTGACTTTATAATCACTCCATCACATACAATTGCATGCTGGAGTTTACAGCCATCTTCTATGATGATGTTATCCCATATATAGCATCCCTCTATGATAACATTTGACCCAATTTTACATCCTTCACCAATAACAGAATTCAAAATTTTACTGTTATTCCCAATTTTGGTGCCAGATCCAATGACAGTGAAAGGGCCAATAACAGCAGACTGCGATTGTGATATTTCTGAAAGGAGAGAAAATTGTCAAAACAGAACAATGTATTAAAATAGATAAAATTTGTTAAAAATAGTTTTGACACAACAAGTAGAGCAAATGAATGAGCAATATTGAGCAAACAGTCAAACATAATCATTGATTGAAAGTTGAAACTGGACCAAATATACATCATATTATCATGTAATATTATGCACAGCTAACCAGCACACCTAACTGACAAAAAGTTCCAGCCATACCTAAAGCCCGGTACATTCCTTGTCGTTCAAGTTTAGTCGGAGTATGGCCAAAATTCATTACATCAGGCACCAGTGGATAAGTCCATCGATGAATTATATCCTTGCTGACAGTATCATAACTTCGGAAATTATCAATCCTTGCAGCATAGTCTGAGTGGATTTCATGAACAAAAATTTTGTACCCCATTATCTGAAAGAAAAATAAGGTCAATTTTTGCATGTAGTACAGAGAATAATAATAAAATATTTATTATAGATGAACATAATGATGAGCTTGGATACAGAAAGATTCAAAGACAAGAAATGCATAAGTTTATAAGACTAGTTAATTGTTCATGCGTCCAATGCATGTCCAAAAAAATTGTTGGAAAAGTATGGAAGTAGGATATTATTCAAGCTCCTACACATGCAAACACATGATCAATACAAAAAAGCACTGTGTTTAATATGTACTCACCAACATGCACCTCTGAAGGAATATCAAAGGTCATAGGAGATAAAATTTGATTGTGTTCTGCTTGTTAAGTGAATAACAAAAATATTGAAAGGATAAGTTTTTCCTTCCAAGAAGGACTTAAGAAAGAACTTCAGAAACTTATTACAGGATCCGTAGTACCAAAACAAAAGGTATCTAAATTTAACACATAGAAGAGAAATTACATCATCAAGAAGCAATCCCTTGACAAAATGACGCCGTAGATGTTGGTAGTCAAAATTGTCTGTAAATAGACTAAGTACTTCTGGCGAGCAAATGTCAATGTAACAATCCTGCAGATAAGATATTGCTAACTTAATGAGCTGAAAAAAATTAGAAAGGTAGAAACAAGCCAGAGATATGACCCACAATATACTAGCAAAGATATAATAACAGTAAATAGTTTATTAACCAACTGAAAAACAACTTAGATAGGTAACATGTTCAATTGAGAATCAATAGATTATTCCGGGGCACCCAGTCAAGTGATAAACATCAGTGGAATCAATTAATTGTTGCTAAACAGTAACTTTTTCCCGGAATGAATTTAAAATAACAATTTGGACCAGGAATTAGTAATGTGCTTTTTTTACGAATAAGTGCCATCAATGGAATTCCTTTTTTCACAAGTGAAGTTGAATACTAAAAAAAATATCTAAACAGTTCAACCTGCTTATCATGATGCAGAGAGAGCGAAGGATTATCAACAAGCAATGACTTGTCAAGCTGTAGTGTCCCTCTTGATTGGTCTGCCCTATCCTCATAATACACAAGCTGCTTGGTATTAGGATCAATAGCCATAAAAAGTTCATCAGTACCAAGTCGAGATTGATGAATAGCTGGATTAGGTTTTGACCGTTTAATGACCATAGTCATTACTGCATTATTATCTTTCTTCCTCCTTTCTTTATGTTCCAGAAGCGCCTGAGTAAGTGACATGTTGCTCACAGTATCTCCACTGATAAGGACAAAGTCTCCTTGTATCTTCAACATAACAAATAACTCAAAAGTGTTACTATACAATACTCAAAAGTCACAACTCAGACAGCAAGCATTGGCACGATATGAAAAGAGTAGTAAATATTTTTTAAAAATGCACTAAATCATTAATTTTACTATAGACTGGAAGTGGCTCACATGTAAGGCTTTAAATTTTTCTTCTAAAAACACTATAAAAAGGGCATACAGAAAGTTTCATAGTTAAGCTATATTTCTTTAAATAAATTTAAATTAAAAAATACGAGGATAATCATGGATGGTTATTATGCTTTAAAACTCCAATGTCTTGTTTGTGGGAAAAGGGAACAAAATTGTAAATCTACTGTAGACTAGAGTAGTTAAGGGTTTTACAAAGTACAAGATGCAAATTATGAACAAGTTTATGCACTGTGGGAACATATTGTTACATTGTCAATAAAAAAAATCATGGAAAATATGATTTTCAAGGTAACAATTCTAAACTTTAACGAACTAATCGTACATGTCAATTCATGATTAAATCACAACGTAAAAGCTGCAAGTGCACGTACTATTTACTCCAGCTGAAAACCAATCCTAATTAAGAACAACCATTGCTTAACAACAATTCTAATATCAATTTTTTTAAGACTTGCAACACACTTTTTCTACTGCATCCATACAGGAGCCTGCAAAAATTAAAACCAGAGTCGAAAAGAAGCCATACCACATTGCGCTCGTAGATTACGCGGAGAGCATCTCCGGCGCTGACAGAGTTCTGCGATTCTATAGTCGTCACCGTGAAATTCGGTTGAGATAGCCACTCGGATTTCTCGAGGTAGTTAATGACCTGCTTGGAGTGAGAACAGCAGAATACGAAAACCTCTTCGACGCCGGCGGATTCGAGCCAAGTCAGCGTGTAATTTATCATCGGAACATTCACGAGCGGAAGAAGCACCTTCAAAACCACGAAAACCGAAAGATAATCAATATAGAAACGGAAAATGCAGGTTTCGGTGGAAGATTAAAGAGCGCAGGAAGATTACTTTGGGGCGTTCGAGCGTTATAGGTCTGAACTTGGTGGTGAAACTATCAGCCAAGAGAATGGCCTGTAACGGAATCCGCACCAGTTCCTCGGGGTCCTCGGAAACCCTAGCGCCGCTTTTCTTCTGAGCGCCCATTTTACTTGGATTTTGATTTCGACTTTGCTTTGCCTAATATTGGAACTGCAATTGAGAAAAAGTGATATGACGAATTGTAGGAATGAAGAGGAGAAAACCTGAAGACTTAACAGAACTTTACAGTGGCAACAATGGAGTATGGCTTTATTGTTCCATTTCGTCCTCTTCGACTCTCTTCCTCTCTTCTGCCACATTAAAATTAATTCTCAGTCAATAATGATTTCTCACGACATGAATTTGATCGGGCCGGAACTAGATTCCTTTTTCTCATAGGGGCTACACCCGACGTTTTTCTTCTTCATGCACCCCCAAATTTAACTGTGTTCATTATAATCCTACTATATATATATATATATTTATAATTAGTTAAGCAATAATAATTGTTGCATATCCACCTGTATTTAATGTTGTCGCTGCTATACTTACTTCTTCCCACACTTCCAAGTCATTCTCATCAAGTAGACTTAAACGAAGTTTTTCTCTTTTTTTCTTTTTAGTGTTCTTGTTCCTCCTCAACATCGTTCTTCTTCTTCAACAGATTTTATATTTCATCTTTCATTTGTTTTATTTTTAAGTTTAGAGATAGGTATTTACTTCGTTGTTCTTCATTTACACGATTATTTATTTGGTGAGAATCGACCATATTTTATAATTACTTTTTATTTTTCGTTCTTATATGGGATTGTGAAATCCGATTTGAAGAAATGGGATTTTGAAGTAGAAATGGAAATTTGTTTCAAAGTAACAAATTTAGAAATTCAGTTTAGAAGTTTGCTGGATTTCGAAATTCAACTTAGAAATATCTCGAATTTTGAAATCTAATTTTGTAATTTTTAAAATTTTGAAAGTTGATCACAAAATTCTGAACAAATTTGTTTAATTTCTTTTTATAGAATATCAATTTTATCATAAACAAGTTCCATATAAAATTTAAATATATCATCAATCAAAAGCAAAAAAAAAAATATTTATCTATTTTTATAACCTGACTTTCGTAAATTCAAATGTTACGTAATCGGCACAACCAATCAATAAAAAAATGTCATGTGAACATTTAAGATATCAATCAACTTCGTCATCTTATTAAACAACATCCTCATGTTCTTATTAAACAACATCTTTAAGTTGTTCATCAACATATTAAAACCAATTAACGGTGCAATTTTTTCAGTTTTACCATAACGACCTCTTCTACAAGCCAATGTCGCAAGTCTTCTTTTAATTGATGAAATACAAAATTTTCAGTTCAGTATGTAAAGACACCCTATGTTATTGTATTTTTTTAGTGAATAAATTCCAACAAACATTAAAAATAACCTACCAAATTACTAAACTTAAAAAAAAAACACAAAAGTAGAACACTAATTATGTATATTAAGTGTACTATCATATTTCTTTAATTGTCATATTTCTTCAATTTGTGATCCGTTACTACAGATTTTACAGTGTTTCTTCCTCACAAATTTCGTGAGAAGTGGCATTAGACTAATGTTATATAGTTTACTTATATAATATTTGTAGATTGCTTCTATATAAAATATTCTCGACAGTGGAATTTCTTATAAGAAATCATTTATGTTCCTGAATAAAAAAAAATTAGCAAAATGGTTTGACAATATATCCCATTGATAACATTTTTACAATAATAATAATCAATAAATAATTTTTTGACAGATAACTGCCTACTGTATAATTAATATTGATTTCCAATACTCAAAAAAGTTATAAAAAGAATTATTTGACACACTTAAATTTTTTACATTCATTTAATATTATTATTTTCTACTTTTTACTATCTTTTTTCTTAAAAAAATACAAAACTTTACACTTTTATAATCATTTTATCTTTATCCTTTGTATCAAATGAATATAGAAGTGTATCATGATATTATTACTCAAAAAGTCAAGACATTGCATTTTAAAAGAACAATATTACCATGACACACTTTTACATTCATTTTACACATAATAAAAGTAAAACGATCCTAAAAATATAAAGTTTTGTATTTTAAAAAAAAAAGGAAAAAGTAAATAAGGATATTATGAAAATAAGATATTTGACAAAGATACATGTGTTAAAATTTGTTTGAAATGAACCTCTTAGCATCAATATATTTTTTTAATAAAATATTTTTGAAACGCAAAATTTGGAGTGAGACTTATAAATCTAACACAAATTTATTATGATTGGTGTTCTCTGTTTGTGTCTGTGATCCCCGCATTGCACGCTTCTTTGTCTCTCTCTCTTCTTTTCTCAACGATTCTCATCATTCTCCGACTTTTTCTCTTCTGCTTCAATCGAACAAATATCCGTAACATTTTCTCCACTCATTATTCATCATTCTCTTTGTTTCTCTTCCTCGTTTCGTTTGCATCATTGCATGCATATAGCTTCGGACTAAAAGCTTCACATTTCCATTTGCTGGGAACTCGAGCACCAGTTTGGTTCCTTTGATTACAGAACATCCTCTCTTAGTTTCCACGTTAGTTACTCTTAAATTCATCAGCATCTTGCAGCCAAGCGTTTCGGTGAGAGTTTTACGTAATTTCTGGTTCTTTCTATCACGTGAATTAATGTTGAGCTTATGGTAAGAAAAATTTCTTTATTTCGTGCTTTTCAATTTTTTTATGCTGATAGATTCACGAGCATGTATGTTGATGTTTTGATTTAGTTGCAGAGAGTTTAATTTCTTCTATCCAAAGATAATTAAGGAGGGTGTTAAAATGTGTACATCTTCAAGGCATATTATAAATTCGGATTTGGTTCGTAAAGTGATGTTGCAAGTTGCTTAATCTCAACAAAGAAAATCTGAATTTGGAAGCAAAGGGGTTTTGCAATTGAGGGTTCAAAGAATGGGTACTGAATTAAGTTACGCACTTTCAAAATTGCATATGCTATCCACTTCAGACTATGCCTCCGTTGTGTCCATGAACATTTTTGTGGCTCTGCTGTGTACTTGCATTGTCATTGGCCATCTTCTTGAGGAGAATCGCTGGGTGAATGAATCTATCACTGCCCTTTTTATAGTAAGTGATCATCACTCCATAAATTAATTAATATACTATGAACAAATTGCTATACATATACACGCGTGTAAACTTTGGTAGTATAAATAACTCTGTCAATTATTTGCTATTTGCAGGGTGTTTGCACTGGTGTAGTCATTCTGTTGCAAAGTCGCGGCAAAAGCTCGCATCTTCTAGTTTTCAGTGAAGATCTTTTCTTTATATACCTTCTGCCTCCTATCATATTTAATGCAGGGTAAAGCTTTTAGCACCAAATTCTTGCTCTCTAATGGTAATGAGGATAAAGTGTGACTCTGTATTTATCATCGTCTAATTGATTGGAACTAGAATGAAAATTGACCACCATGTTTCCAACGAGATAATCTGAATGCAGTAGAAAGGCCTAAATTTTTTCAATTCTGGCGGAAAATGCCATAAAATAATCTTAATATTCTACTATATTACTAGTCAAATTTTCTTACAGATATTAGTTAAACGTTAATAAAATCATTAAATAATGTGTATCCAATTCCATATTTAATGTCACGATTTGGTGAATTCTAGTAAAAATTATTAGCTAATAATTGCTGGTGTGCTCATGACACTGCTCTTTAGTCCAAGGTCCTAATGGATAATGCCTTTCTGCTCAACTCTTCTGAGATTCCTTGTGGGGTGTTTTTTTTTGCGTTTTCCTGATTTTGTTGTTGTTCTTTTACTTAGACCAATGTATACGTAAGTAATGTTATTACATATTTCTTCCAGGTTTCAAGTGAAAAAGAAACGGTTCTTTGTTAACTTCATGACCATTATGCTTTTTGGAGCTGTTGGTACATTAATAAATTGTAGCATCATAACTTTCGGTATACCTTTTCCCTATAAATGGATCTCTTACGTTGTTCTCTCCAAAACTTAACATAACAACAAAAAAATTGGCACCTCAGATTACAGTTAATTTGTAACTGAGTGCCAATCTAAATTTGCTAAGTAACTTTTTTCATTTGAACTATTTAGATTCTTACCTGACTTGAATTTTCGAATCATTGTTTCAGGTGTCATACAAATCTTTAAGAGAATGGGTGTTGGAAAATCACTGGAGATAGGAGATTATCTAGGTACAATAATAGTATTCAATCTCTTCTACTTGGCAACTTTGACAATCTATTTGTAACTGACTCCATATTTAAAAATAATTCAGCAATTGGGGCAATATTTGCTGCAACAGATTCAGTGTGCACATTGCAGGTTTGGAACTAATTGTGCCTTTTTTCACAATGTTATAGCAACAATCAAGGTGTGAATGCTGAGCACTGAACTTACAAATTATGTTGTTGCAGGTGCTAAACCAGGATGAGACACCTTTACTATATAGTCTTGTGTTTGGCGAGGGTGTTGTTAACGATGCTACATCTGTTGTGCTTTTCAATGCAATCAAAAGTTTTGATCTCGACATAATTGACCACAGAATTGGTTTGCATTTTTTCGGCAATTTCTTCTACCTGTTTATCGCAAGCACCATGCTTGGGGTTTTGGTAACTGTCTTTCTCCCTCTAACTCTCTCTAGTGTAGCGTCACAAAGTGACAAGATTTAACACATCAGTTAGCACTTAGAACATACTGATACTTAATATATATATATATATATATATATATACGTATCTGTATGTATATGTATGTATATGTATGTGTGTATGAAACATAAAAGCATGAAAAATTATAGAAACATAAACACGTTGACCCTTAATGGACCAAAAAATATAAATTATCCTTTTTATGTATGATCACGTGAGAGACGGAAGATTACACTATATCTTTAGAAAATAGAAAGCAATTATGATGAGAACAGTTTGCAACTTTTACTTTGTTCTTGGTAATTTGCAGAGTGGTAATTAAATATTTTAGAATTTTATGTAGTTATCGTTTCCTATATATTGTTATAATATTTGTATCAAGTGTGCATCATAGGGTCTGATATCTCCATATCACCTTGCAGGCTGGTCTACTCAGCGCTTACATTATTAAAACGCTTTATATTGGCAGGTATCATGTTGAGAGAATTCCTTTTTTACCACCATTATTGTTTTTCAGCAGTTACTATGATAGTGTTCCATTGTTTTATACTCTATAGGCAGTAAATATGATGTTCTTTTTTTCGGTAAGGAAAATGCTTTCATTACCTTATTTCACTACAGGGGAATCTGGGGGGTGTTTGTACGTTTTATCTTGATCATCAGTTTTCTAAACCTACCATAAAAAACTGTAACAATTGTTTAGGTGCTCAACAAATGGCTTACTCAATATTACAGGCACTCTACAGATCGCGAGGTTGCTCTTATGATGTTAATGGCATACCTTTCCTACATTCTAGCTGAAGTAAGTTTTGAAGAACGCACAAACTCCATTATGGAGTGTTTGTCCTTATGGGCTCTCTATTTATCCATTCTTGCGGTTGAGATTAATCAGTGGGGGTTCTCATGTATTTAAATAAAATGCAGTTATGGTATCTGAGTGGCATTCTCACTGTATTCTTCTGTGGGATTGTTATGTCACATTATACTTGGCATAATGTGACTGAGAGCTCGAGAATCACTACCAAGTATATCTTCAATCAAATTTTTCAAACTATATATGTGGATCTATCGGCGCTTGTAACACTATTTAACTTGTTTTGCCTTGCTGTTACAGACATGCGTTTGCAACTCTCTCTTTTGTTCTTGAAACCTTTATCTTCCTTTATGTTGGTATGGATGCGTTGGACATTGAAAAGTGGAGGTTTGTTAGCGATAGGTAAGTCCTGCATTCTGTCACACCTTGACCATTTATATTTATGAAGATTGTTAAATCATGTATCTCCTACTCAAAAATGCTTTCCTCAAAAGTTCCTTTTAATTACTATAGAAAACTACTCGTGTACCTCACTCGGTTTCTTCTGCAGGCCGAAAACATCTGTTGCTGTTAGTTCAGTGTTATTGGGTCTCGTACTTGCCGGAAGAGCAGCATTTGTTTTTCCCCTATCCTTCTTATCAAACCTCACTAAAAAGTCTCAAAGTGAAAAAATAAGCTTCAGGGAGCAGGTATGGCTAGATTTCTGTGAAAATATTATCTTTCAGGATTTCTCGGGATGTTGAAAAAGTTTCCATTATTCCTTGTTTTAGGTGATCATTTGGTGGGCTGGTCTTATGAGAGGTGCTGTTTCAATGGCACTTGCCTATAATCAGGTGAGATAAATCTTGCTCATTTGGAGATACAGTTTTTGAAATATTAGTGTTAATGGTCAGTTAACAAACGCGAAGAAACAGATTAACAGTTACTGTACATAGGATCAAGTCTTAAATTGCTGTTGTATTTACCTTGGATATTATTTATGTTCAAGGTATCTAAGAAAATGATACTCCTGTAAAATGCAGTTCACCTTGTCAGGTCACACTGAACTGCGAACCAATGCCATCATGATCACCAGTACCATCACTGTCGTGCTTGTCAGCACAGTGGTAAGAAGCCTACATTTTGTAAATTTTTAATATCGTGTTAATGTTCACATAAAGAGATTTTGCTTTCTGCTTCGGTGATAATTACCAACCATTTCATGATTGAGATAGCTAACATGATAGCAAATGAAAAATCCACCTCAATAATATGCTTAAACGTAAACTATATCAAATATTGATCAGTTGTGGGAGATTTGGGATCTGTAAAACACGATACCTCAGTTTCGAAAGAAAAATTCTCGAGATGAGGCTGACACAATTTAGTTACAACTTGTCAGGTGTTTGGTTTGATGACCAAGCCACTCATAAGGTTTTTGCTGCCAGTTAGTCCACCTCCTAAACGCAAGAACAGCTTGGGAAATATGGAATCATCTAATAATCCTCCAAAATCAATCACCGTGCCATTTCTTGGAGGCTCTCATGATTCTGAAAACGAACTTGATGGCAATGAAGATCATCGTCCAAACACTATTCGTGCCTTACTAAGCACTTCAACTCATAATGTTCATCACTTATGGCGTACATTTGATAATTCAATCATGCGTCCAGTTTTCGGCGGTAGGGGATTTGTTCCTGTGGCTACTACCTCACCAACTGGCAGAAGTAATAGTCAACAATGGCATTAAGAAGATTGCTCAGAAATGTGTACTATAGTAGATCGAAAATTTTGTGCAGACGAAGCAACGCATGTATAAAAACCGCGTTACGTTTAGTCGAGTTCTTTTGGGTAGTGAAAACATTGTGCCATGGGTTCTATTTCATTTTGACCATACTACGGGTGATTCCCTGCGAAAGTATTGCAACTAGTGTGAGAATTGTGAATTCAGTTATTAACCCATTTTCTTTATTTTTTTAAGTTAAGATTATTGAAAAGTACAACCACTGTCTTTGTATTCAGCCAAAAACGATTTATTCAAAGAAATGTTTAATTCGGTAGGAAAGAATGATGGAGGAATAGATAACAATGAAAAATAAATATTATATTATCTATTTCATTTCAGGACTTCCGCTTCCTGATTCCCCAATTAACTGTATTCCATTCAATCCCTTTTTCCGACTTATTTATTTCTTTATATCCTACTACCAATCCAAACATTATTTGACTAATTCATCGTGAAAACCTCTCATTACCCTAATATCATGCTGCAAAGGCAAACCGATCAGATAAATATGGATAAACCACGAAACACGCACTTCAGGCAAAAACCATGAAATAAGCATCAAGTGTCTAGAAATGACTCTCCTACGATACAAGTGAAGCACAGAATTCAGCAGTACAGACCAAACCTAACCAAACGGGTTTAAAAGGGCGATTCTTTATTCCACAATTCTAAAGCTTCGTCATACGATCACGCCCGTTTTCATGTGACTTGTTTATCCTTGCAAACCAATGATACCTATACCAACAAACGGCAAAAAGAGGATATCAGTACAGTCAACATAAGCAAACGGAGAAACTGAAAGGAGCCATGAGACAGTGAAAACAAAAATTGAGACAGCCGACATTTTAGCAAAGGCTGTCAAATTATATATTATTGGTTAATAAATGATAGTATCTATAAAGATGTATGTAAACCTGTTTACCACATCTAACATTGATATTGCATGGGTAATAAGGAATATCAGAAATACGGTATTTTTAACATCACAGTCTCTGCTTACCACATGCTACCCTGCCACCAGCATTTCCAGTAGACTTGCTAAGCTCATGACCACCTACACAAAAGGAGGAGGAACTATAACATGCAGTAAACCGAAAAACAACGAACGCTTTTAACATAGAATAATGAATAGCTGTGATTTGGTATGCAAGGAAGGAGAAATGACCAAAATCATCGTTTGTTAGCAAATAAAATGAACGAGAGAGGAAGACAATTTAATTCGATGAACCAACCGCAAATGATGGTGACACTTACTATAACTTTTCTACTTATATGGAAAAATCATGTTCTTTGTTAACACCACAGGATACAAATCCAACCGAATTAAGATGGCATGTCACTAGTCACAATTGATGACCGATGCCTCAGATACCAAAAATGGTAAGGTATAAAACAGGTTAGTGAATACCTTTCCCAAGATCATCAGGATCAGCATGGACAACAACAGCTCTCCCAATGATGGAGTTTGGTCCAGTGAGAGGAATCTGTGCACATTCAATAACTCATTAAAAACTGATGCTTCTCATGGTGTCAGTCAACTCTCAACATAGAAGAAATAATCAGAGAATTTGATCAGGAGCTGAATAACATACCTGACTGTCAGTTATACTGAAGGTGACGGTACCTGGGTTAGACACGAGAGTAATCCATTTCAAAATAAGGACCAAACAAGCATGTGGTATGTATACAAAAAGAAAAGTTCTTTCAGAGATAGACTATCACCAAAACAGAAAGCAAGTAATCTTGATTGCCAGCCATTTGTTCAAAAAATGGAAAAGTTTCTAATAAAACCGCCAGATTGCTTGTTAACTATTAATTACATCCGTGTAATGCGTAAAAGATTACTATTATTAAACATCGGTATTATAAAATTAATCAGAACTTTAAGAATTCGAGTCAGAAAAGTAGCATTATTATCTATCTTGGAATGATAGTGATCAGCACAAATCAAATAAATGAGACAGGAAAAAATCATATCGATCATACCATCATCACCAACATTTACGTTCCCTAGATCACCAGCATGGCGATTCTCATCCTCGGGGGCACCATGCTCCTTGTTATTAGGATTAAAATGTGGTCCTGTAAAAATGGGGGATAATAAAAATTAAGCCTTCTAACATGTTACTAAGTGACAGGATTTTAATCCAATCCAGCTGCTTTATAACATATTTCATTGCTTCAAACTTTGAAGAATCTCCCATACAAATGTTCATTGCTTTCAATTCAAGTGAAGTGAGAATTTACAATTTGTTCCAGTTCATTAATGTCCAACAGAATTAAAAATTTACTCGGGTTATTGTCCAAAGACTATACCAGTTGACAGGCAACCATTGGTAGTGTCCCCCAAGGCATGGACATGGAAGCCATGGTGACCAGGCTTAAGACCAGCAAGAGTGCCAGTTACAGTGGTTGGACCTGCACAATTGACAATATATATTACTTGATTTGGCTCAATGGTTAGTACAGAAAAAGAAAAAAGGTTCATGTAATAATATACCATCAAAATATGCACTTTTGTAATAAAAGTCATAATTTAAAATTTTCCTAATAGAGAGGCTTGATTCATCTTAATTTATTATTTTTCTCCCTAATAAATGCTTATTGTGAAGTTTATTAACGATGAGGGGGTTATGCTCAATGTTGAGACTCACCATTTCCGTCCTGACTGAAGTAGACAGTTCCAGTGACACCCTCACTGCTGCCAAGAACTGCCACAGCCTTCACCATTGCACAATGTGATCTGAAAAACAAAGCAGGCATTTCAGATAAAACAGACAATACATGTACAAGCTCATAGAATCAACATGCGTGACGAGTGCACATACAGTTTCTTGGTTATCATGGTGGTGAAATAAGAATGGTACTACGGTGAAATAAAATAAGTAGGCATCTCTCTCATCCAGAGTTACAACTAGTAGTACTTATGGTAAAATAAGAACAGTAAATATAGACCAGTAGATCATATTCAAATGGTCAGAATCGAAAAAATAAAAATCCACGACTGATGTGCCCACACAACAAAGTCAGCTGTGTAACACGACAAACTAAACAGTAAAAGACATTTCAAAATCTTCAAAACTTCCGATCCAGGTACAATTAAATTCACTTGATGAAGTCTTTTATGTTAGTTCCAAACCTAGAAAGAAAATATTGTGTTGACCACTAGAAAATAGAGTATCACGACAAAAAATCATAACCTCAATGTCCAATTACAGAAACAAGCTACCTATTCAGTAGATCTGTCTATCAACGCTAAACAAAACGGACAAAACGGACAGATCTACAACGAACACAGATCCTTCCTTATCTCATAGTAATAGCACGAGTTCAAACAAAAAACATAGAAAATTACTAAAACTAATTTCATTTCTAAAATCGAATCCGAAGCCAGGAGATTAACAGATACGCTTTTCAACTCTTCCTTCGTCCAAATTAACCAAAGGACATTAAAAAAAATAAAAAATAAGTAAAAAATATGCGGTCAACAGCGTTTAACATAACGTAATCGATCTGTGCACGACTGAGAGTAAATACAAAAAAGAGAGATAGAGATTTGAGAGGAAAAGTAATCAGAAAAACCAATCGAGTATTCTGAGAGAGGAAATTGAAGGAATGTTGAAGAACAATAATCAGAAACAAAAATCAGGAATCCAGAATATTGAGAGAGGACATGGAAGAGATGTTGAAGAACAATAATCGGAAACAAATTGATAAAGAGATGAACAAAGAGAGAGAAACTCGCATGCATACCTCAGGGCACCCCAAGGAAGAAGTGTGAAAAGAGAAGAAGAGTCTAGAAGTAGCAGAAGGAGAGTGATGATGGAAACAGTAAGGTCTTTTTGTTTTATTTATAGCCATTGAGGCCTGTTGGGACTCAACACAGGTAACACGTTGCAGTATAACACTCACCTAACCATCCACCTCTTGACCTTATCACTCTAAAATTTGGAGGATTTTGTTTTATTAACATACGTATTTTTTCTATTTTTTATTTATATTTTAATTTTTACAATTTTGTAAATTAATTTAATTATTGTAGTTAAATATCTTTATTTTTTATAATTTATGGTCATATAATATTATTCTATACTATCATTATGTTTTACAAAATCTAATTCTTAGAATTTAATAATTAACAACTTTACATTTGAGATGCTTCAAGAAGATATATATTGCAAAATTTTGATTAAAAAATTTGTACATCTATTTCATTTTAATTGTGCTCACTATGACTATTTTAATTTTTATATGATTTTTAAAGAGCCTTAAAGACTTTATAAAAATTTTCGTCAGTTATTTTATGTTAAATGTGTCACGTGGTGTTATATTATTCTTTAAATTCTCGTGCAAATTTCCTTTAATAATAATATTATTGAATTTATATTTTATTTTTTATTTTTTAAAGACTCACATCGTAAACTTAATATATTCTTTATATATATATCAATGGTATCAATATAAATTTCTTATAATACCTACTATCATTAAGATTAAGATCTTAGGTTAGACTAATATTTCACAAGTTTTATCAATGTGTACTTTTATATTAATCAATGTGTACTTTTAAATTTTCAAATATTTTAAATATTTACATAAACGAGTAAAAATAAATATTTTATAATTAATTTATTTCTCAAAACTATCTCAATTTTTTCTTAATTATATCTTAACATCATGAGAAATTTTGTGACATCTCTAATTCCAATTTTCTTTAAAATTTCAGTAGATGACCACAAATTTGTTGTGAATAAGATTTAATGTAGTTGGTCTCTATATTAATGTTCTGACAAGAAAATTCATAGCTTTCTGCCAACACTACAAGTTAGATTGTTGTTACTTGCTCATCCTCCCTCATACTTATCCTTTTTCATCTATTTTGTTGACTTTTTTCGGTTTTCATGTAAACTTTAAAAGCATTCATTACAAAAATATAACCCAATGTTAACATTAATGACATGTTTTACTGTAAAATTATTATTGTTTTATGAAGAATTTAGAAAATGGTCCCCTGAATTATAACTATCATAAATTAATTTAAATGGTCATTTATTGCTTAGTTAGTTACCATATATAAAGAAATAAACTCATCACTTTTTAGTATTATTTGAATTTGTGTCTATTTTAAGAAAGATTTTTACATAAATATGAATATAAATAATACTTATTTTGTTTTTAATTGATTATGAAGACGAGGATTATATTCATCTCTCTTTTTATACACATCCTAATATTCATCTCGTTTAATTTAAATTAATAAAGTATTTATCGTTTATTAGATAACCTAAATAATTTATATATATATATATATATATATATATAAACTTTATTTTTCTTTCATTACAATCATTTCTCTTTTAATTATTTGACTTATCTTAAAGGTGATTTTCCTTTTATCATTATCATCATAACTTTTGTAGGATCGTATTTAAATTATGTATTGTTAATTATATTCGATCAAGTAGCTTTATGTATCGTATTTGAATATTTATATCCTTTTTAATATTTTTACATTTTTCATATAAAAATATTTGACATTCAATTTTAAATGTTTACATGCATAAATCTTTCATTTAATAACTATTATAAAACATGTCAGATTTTTATTTTTTTTTATTCTTAATTTTTGTTTCATAGGAAGAATTTTTGTTTTCTTAAAATAATTTTCATTATCTTTTTATAATTCAACTGCTTTGATATTTGAATTTTTATTTTTAGAATTTTAAAGTATTTTTCATCTTATACCCTCTTAATTATATATTTATTATCCTTTGTACGAATTCATTTAATGGTGTAAGAGATTATTTTTAAGATGCACATTTAATATTTTTACTATTTTTAATATTTTATTTGTTGTTTATTTTCATTTTATAAAACTTTTTTATATAATTATTTTTATTTTCCAATTCATTTAATAAGTGTATTTTTATCATCACAATTAAAAACATTTTATTTACTTTAATAATAACTTAATGTCATTATCACAAGTTTATTATGTTAGATTGAAATTCAAAAAATAAAAAATCTATGTTAAATTTCAATTACTATTAATTTAATATTTGTTCTTTATACGATTTAGTTTAAGTGGTGCATTGTATTTTTATCAATGCATAAAAAATTTAATTAAAATATAAAGAAAGGAAATACATAGACATTTAAAATATTTTTAAGCTTAGATACTTGTTTCTTTATAATATTTTTAATTTTTTTATTTTTATCATTTTTATTTCATTTGGCATTCTTATAATATTTTATCTTATATGATATGTATACAATTATAAGTATAACTTTTTAAAAATGTTTGATTTTAGAAAAACAATAATACATAATTTTGATATTAAATATTTAATAATTTATATTGAAATAGTATTAAAAATGGTATAATGAGTGTAAATTTGATTTGAATCATAGGATGCTTCTTCTTACACCTTCTTTTTTATTTTCTTCCACCCAAAAGTTGTAATCCCCAAATTACATCTTATTAAAATTAAAATAAATCTTGATTTTTAATATTTTATGGATTTGGCGTTCCAAAGGTATTTCAGAAACATTAAATGTATAAAAAAGTACATTTTAAATTGGATGTTTGGAAAATATTTCCCTATTCGAAAATGACTTTCAAAACAGTAATTCCATAACTTATTTTTATATTTTAGAATAATTATTCTATTTTTTTTAAGATAGTAACTCGACATTGGAATCGAAATAAAAAGTATTTTTCAAAACAATCATTTCAAAAATTATTTTAAAAAAAAACTGTTTTTGGAAGTCATTTTCGAACTGCAAAATACCTTCCTAAACATTCATTTCGGAATGTATTTAAAATTGTGTTCTGGACTAGCCTTTCCGAATTCAAAATTAACTTTTGGAATGCTCATTCTGAAAAGGTATCTAAAAAAAATAAATGCCGAAACAGTGAATCCATAAGTTTCACATGTAGCCATGGTAGGTTCTGATTAGTCAATCACTATTTTACCACCACAAATGACTCAGTCACGATTATCACTCCATGCCACAAATTGTAGAAGCAAATTAATATCAGAATACGAAGATAAGAGAAATTCAAAATCTATCTTTGTAGATCAATTTTGGTGGAAGAGCAAAATTGGAGCCTAAATCTACAAAACCCTTTTTATTTTGTTACTAAAATGAGATAAAATAATTCCACAAACAATTAAGCTTCAAAGTTTGAAATGAAGGTCTTAGTGTTAGTGTTGCGAGACGAATACTTATGATAAATATAAACAGGGAACATATGATTAAAGTGTATTGTTTATCTCAAAAAAGTTATTTGAAGAAAGGTTTTACGATGTTTAGGATGAATAAATATAAATCTATAATTGTACATTTTGGTCAAGGTCATCAATTATTAAAGTTTTTAGTTCAGAAGAAGATAATAGGAGATGGAAACTATTCCATATACTAATCGAATGAAAAACATAATGTACAAGATGATGTGTTATAAACCAAATATCACATTTTATTAGTAGGTTAACAAATTGATGGAAGATCTTAAGCATGCTCATTGGAATACTTTGAAGTAAGTGTAGAGATATTTGAATATAACAATATTGAACTTGTGTATGGATGATCTATCAAAAACATGGAAATTATCGAAGAAGGATTTGTCAATTTAAACCATGCATGCAATATTTTTTAGTATGTTTTCATGCTATTTGGGATATTGAAAAGTTAATTTACAATTAATGGTAATTTAATCTATTATCGAGGTGACTCATAGATTAGGCAAAGAATTGCAGGACTGGGTGGTTATTCATTGCAATATTTAAAATGTCATGTATTTAGGCATTTATTAAATATGTCACGAGAGAACCAAACATATTTATGTTAAAGTACATTTTTTAAGAGACGTTATTGAGATGAATGATATTTGCTTTACGAGAGTAGTCATGAATGATAATCACATAGACATGTTTACAAAATCATTATCTTTTCCATTGAAAATGAATGTTGTTGAATTGATGTTCTTCCATGATTTGGAGCTAAGGTGGAGAAATATGTAATGTTTGAATCTAAAACTATAATCTTTTACAAAGAGTTAAGATCTTTAACTATAAAATTAGTATTTATAGTTTTCTAACCATATGGTATTAAACTCTTTTAAAGTACATTGTGAGAAAGGCATATATATATATATATATATATATATATATATATATATAATCTTCTAAAATATATATATTTTTATTTATTTTTCGTTCCTGTGTTTTTTTTATAGTTTGAACTTAACTATAAATGTAAACAATTTTCTTTTAGTTATGATATTTAGAAATATTTATTACCATTACAAAACAATTTTTTTAAAAATTAACTCCAAAATATTTTCTACTTTTTAACATATAAATTATATGCATTGATAAAATATTAGAAAAATTAGTAAAACGTTGCGAATGTGTTAAAACATGTAAAATTGATAAACAACCACAATAAAATATGAATCGAATCTATTATAATTTTTTAAAATTATGATAATAATTGATAACATTGTTTTGTAAAATATGATACAGTGAAAATTAAAGCCTATTTTACTTCAACTCTTGATTAACTAAATTACAAAACCCATTTAAAAAATGTGAAAAAGTAAATGTTATAACCTAATTTAAATATATTAAAAGTCTGACCGACCGGGGACGTTGGAGTTGTCAGCATCTTGCTCCAGCTCTCTGCGTGATTCATCCCATAGTTGCGTTTCAATATCCAACCTTCTGATTTCGGCAAGTCCACGTTCAACTGCAAAAAAGGAATAAAGTACTAAGATCGATAAAGTAGGAGCATTGACATATATTTGCAAGAGAAGGTTTATAACAGCAGTGATACTCTCACACACGTTACACAATTTTTTGTATTTATAAAAAAGAAGTAAAAGATAATATTAAATGAACGTAAAAGTTTGTTGCCTGTGAAAGTATCATTACTCATTATAATTCACTTAATACATACTAACAAAAAATAGGATGATAACATTGGATGTTTATAATTCACTTAATACATACTAACAAAATATAGAATGATAACAGTGGATCTTTTAGCTGCTGCGACCTGTTGGGGATGCAAGTCTGATAAAGTTTTATATGAGATAAAAATAAGAAAGTAAAATATTATATATAAATGTGAAAAATTAATTAATTCATTATTTTAAAGTTTTACATAGAAAGTAATGTTAATTTTTATGTTATTGAGTTCAGATCTCTTTAGTATTATAACTTCTCAATGAATTTGATTTAAACAGTACGTGGTATTCACAAGTAGAACCACCAAAGTTAGCGAAATATATAAAAGATGAACTTATGGTTATATCTTCTGATAATACTGCTTTTCTTATTACATGCTAAAATATACCATAAAAGTGATAGCATTGTGCAGAACTATAATAGCAAAAACTTAATTTTCACGAAAAGTTTAATAGGGTTGTTGCCGGTAAATTACAATTGATAGGTAGGAAAGGGGAGGAAATACCGTCAACGGCATCTTGTGAATTAGGAATCTTTGAGTTATGATTGATCCAAAACTGCAAACGCTCGTATGCTATGTCAGGTTCGATTTCATGATTTTTTGCTCTCCTCCAAATGTAAGCAAGCCAAGCCTAAACAAACATGATTGATAAGACTCCATGTATACTAATGAAATGAAGTGAACAGTTAGGAAAATAAATGCTATAAAAGTATGATTTTTTAAAAGGATATTATATTAATTTATCGTTCTTCTATTAATTTACAACAATCTTAAAAAGATATGATGAAATCTCTTTTTTATTTTTATTCACTTACTTAGAAATTGCTAAATACCTGTTTAAAAGATACATCTTCAGCCTCCTCCTGACTCAAATCTGAAAATAAAATATTTATACATAAATAACATCAATCCAATTAAACAAAATAATAAAGCTACAGACGAGCAAGTCGTGGTGAGATGATAAGGTGTAAGGTAGTCAAAACATGTAACATCAGATTGAATGGTGAAGAATATGTATGCATCTCACCTCTATAATTCTCACTTAACAAACTCCATATCTCATATTTGAAAAGAAAAAAAAAATACAGTAAACTAAATCAAAGTCCCAAAGTTATTCTACTTCAAAAGTTTCAAAGCAGGGTTCAGTTACTACTCCCATCTTATAACTCCACTAGCATTAAGTTTCAGCTTTTTAACACGTGATTGGGGAGAATGGAAACTGTAATCCAAAAAACTTACCAAATGCATCACACTGCCCTTCAACTGGTAGTTTTAGGTCATCTACACCAAAAAAATAAGAAAGAGTCAGAACTTACATATATCAATCTTTGAGTAAATGAATATGTGGATTTAAATAACTCTTAATAATGTGATTCTACTATTTTAAATAACTCTTAACAATATGATTATACGGATTCCCTTCCATCTTTTATTTCCTATTTAGCAAACAAAATTTCTATGACGAGTATTAAGGACAATGAACATTAAAAAAAAGCATATATTCATTAAAAAAAGGCATGTTATCTGTAAGCTGCATCTTTCATAATTTCATAAGCAAAATTTATAACAGAAGCTAAATGACATATGACAACAGCATTTGCGGAAAAAGCCAACGTCTTTCTTTTTTCTTCCGACAACAACATTCGAATAACATTCTTATGTCTCTGTTCGATTTTTATGAAATGCTTTTGACATGTGCATATCTAAAACGAGATAAACGTTGAATGAATAATGGAGACAAATTATTGTATACAATATCAAATAAGATGATGAGAATGTACTAAACAAACTATAATTAGAGTGAATATATTGAATCGGGCACCTGAAAAGCCAAATCTTAACACATTTGGTCGCCTATGTTGAGCCAATACAAACGCCAATGCTTCCTCTACCTTCAAAACAGTCATGGAGAAGAAATCAGGTCATAGATAGAATAATTTTTTTAGCAGTCAAAATAAGACGTTAACAAATGAATTAATGTAAGTGCAATGTTGTTGGCAAAATTAGCTCTAAAAATAGTATGGCTGTTAGTAGTCTTTTCACTGAATAACATAATTAGTATCTAAAATTACTTTCCGACAAAAGTTAAAAATATGGATAGAAGGGTACTTCTAGATTTTAAATTCCTTGGTGAACCGATTTAAAGCCTATATGTTTCTATTCAATAAAGACCCAACTTACTGAAAACCGTGCACAAGATGGATGGTAAAAATAAAATTTACCTAGAAAAAAAATTTACGTATTGACTAGTAATTTAAATTTTATTATTAAATTAAAAACTTCATACATTTTCAATGTCCAAATTATCCATTCTTACTTTATTTTATTTCTTTGATAATAGTAATCAAACAGCACTTTAGTTTTACGTCTTTTTGACACCTGATTCTAGCACCTCATGTTAGAACACTCTTCCAGGGAAGATAGGAATGATAGTAACTAAATACGCGCTTGCTTACACATGATCATACATTCGATCCATTCTGTGTTCTAGACTGAAAGAAGATATTTTAACATAAATTTTTTAGAATAATTTTCACACGACACAGATTAATTTTTTACTAGTTCATTATTTATTTATTATTATACTAGTATATTTTAAATTTAATAAAAAGATCACATGTATATTAAAAAAATCTGTGTTAATGAAATGAAAAATTCACTAAAGATGCCTTTTTTAATAGTATGATTTTTAATTGTATAATAGTAACAAATAGATTTAATTTAGGACCTAGAGCAATTACTCCTTATTCTGACGACCTTAATTAGTAGATTAGATTCTATTGCTAATGAGTTAACATCTTACTGAATAATACGAGAAGAAGTTCTTCTGAAGAAAGGTAAGGATAAATTCACAACATTGTATTTGCAGGCGAAAAACACATTTCAGCATTTCAGTATCTACTACATTTGAAGCAATAAGGATACGATAGAAACCTTTAGTGAAGCCAATTGTCGCAATCCTTGCTCGACAAAAAGCATGTTCTCAATGTTTCCCTCTCCTGAAAGTTCCTTTATATCACGTTGATTTTCTGTATCCTCTACATCGAGGTCTACCATGTAGAACAAAACTCACGGATATTTAATAACCCGAATTTATTTTCAAGAGATACGGTGGAAAAACTTAAAAAGAGAACACGAGAAATTCGAAAGTAATTAATGTTACCTGCTTCCGCTTTAGCTTTCTCTCCTGCTGCTAATACAACTTCAACGGGATTCGGGGCGAACATAGACCAGTATTTGTATTTTGCTTCAGCAATATCCGCATGAATACCTGACATATATTTAAGTGCCATCAATGTATTTTTATTCTCCCTATTTTTTCTTTGAATAAAAAAGCATAATTAATCCTAAGTAGAAAATAAGTTCGTTAAGATGAAATTGCATGTTATTTTGTATACAAAATCCACAAATTTAATTGCCCAATTTTGGAGGAATTAAAATAATTTGGTTTTATATTCTTTTTATACTGCATTTATTTTTGTTTTGTTAAAGCTAGCTTGAAAATGGAACTGTATAATATTTAGATTTTAGAATAGATTAATTTTTAATCTTGTTAGTTATTGATTGAAGTTTTTGGAATAGTACTTCCTCAAAACCTATAATTTTTTGAATTTTTTTTTAATTTATGTAATTTATTATTTTAATTAAAAAATACAGATATTAATTATTTTGAAATTTCACCTTTATATGTGCGTGTATATATATATATATATATATATATATATGTATATATATATATATGTATATATATATATATATGTATATATATATATAGAGTTTATTTCTCAAACATTAAAAAAAAACTCTTAATAAACTAATAAAAAATTATATAGATATAAAAAATTTAAATACAATATAAATAAAACTCAAGTATATTAAATTTAGTTTATAGTTAATTACAATATAATATTCTATGTGCTAATAAATAAAAATAATAAATAATAAAAATAGATGAAAAATACAATAAAAAACTAAAGATATTTTATAGAAAAGAAATTGAAAAGAAATAAAAGAGATTGGAAGATGAAAGTCAATTCATGAAAAATAGAATAAAAAATTCGTGTATAACTCTCTTATTTTCTTAATTACTTTCTCTTGATATCTTATATATATACCAAACAAACCCAATTGAATTCATTCTTTCTATTTATTTATTTTTTGGTAAAAAAAACGTGAAACTATATATGTAGAATAAATTTGACTCACCACAAAGAGAAACCATCAATTTAAAATGTTCATTCTGACTTTAAACAAAAGTAAATGATACAAATGGTGAGATGACCGTACCATGTTGAACGCATAAACCCCAATACCGAGCTAGCCAACACCTCTTTAAAGCAACCTCTTCCTGCGAAACAAAACGGAAAGCCACTACAT
Organism: Vigna reflexopilosa; assembly: GCA_027742785.1. NCBI lineage: Eukaryota > Viridiplantae > Streptophyta > Magnoliopsida > Fabales > Fabaceae > Vigna > Vigna reflexopilosa. Next base: position 24,741,395 of record CM050926.1, on the reverse strand, counting down.
AACAACGCAGAAGGCTATTAAAATTAAAACGAAACACATTACGATTAACATTAAACCTACCATTTCTTCCGAGTTGAGTATCATTCGTTGAGTCATAAGCCGTAGCTTTTCCAAAGCAACCGTCGCCTCGTCCTTATGCCAAATATGAGAAGTTTAAATTGAATTCTATAAACAAAATATTCCCCACGCATTCAAATAGCAGATTTGAAAGCAGTAATATGAAACGTACAAGGTAAATTGCTGGATACCTCAGCATCCGACGCTTGAAAACCTTCAAGATTCTTTGAAGCATTTTTCAGAGCGGCCTGAAAATGGGAAGATATTCATCATTCGACTTCCTAATCTCACTTTAATGAGAAATTTGGGTGACAATGACATGACTTCCGCATGCACGTGTTACCGACATGTTTCCATATATATACATACATTAAACACAATAAGATGTTCAGTGTATTGATTTTCCATGTCAGTGAAATGGGCTCGGATCGCCTAGTAAAATATGTGTAAAAAGAATTACGGTTGGTGGTATTTTATTCTCTTAAGTTAATTATAAAAGCATTACTCCAATGATAAAAAAAAAGGTTCATAAACTTACGAATCTGCTTTTATGCAACTTCGTTATTGGAATAATTTGTAGCAATTTATTAATTACTATTAAAATGCTGTCTTTAAATAAGAAACTCGCTCTTAATAAGTTCTAAGAATTGTGAGAATTATAAGAATAATTTCTAAAGGTTCAAAGTAAAATTTTAGACAGGGAAGGAAAGTAGGATAAACCTCTCTTTGCTGCAGTGCTGCCTCTTTCCTGAAGAAAAAACGAACAATAGTGATGAAAGAGAACTTACCCGATCACTTAAGGTACATATTGCACAACTTAACGAAAAAGAAAAATCTTGATTTGACTATATCTTTTTGTTAACATTAATTTATATGAATTTCTTTGTTTTAGTCAGCCAAAGAGAATATTTATTATCCTCAACCTTCATATAAAACATATGCATACATAGACTAACAAAAGTTACATCATCATCCCAATGAATGTGTTTCTGTGCATTATCTCCTTCTTAAAACAAAGTTGACTCATTATGAATTTGTCTAATGCATTCTATCCACTTACACTGTTCAAGAAAAAGCTTCCATCCTTCAAAATGGATTCAATAAATTGTGAATGTTAAGTTTATTGTAGATAAATAATCATAAATGAATAAATAAAATGATTAATGAAAAAAAAAACTTCGCAAAATTATAAGTGGAAATCGCTGTTATTTTAAATCATATCTAAATGGTAAGTGGAGTTAAATTTAAGGCAAACCACCAGTGTTGAAGTTATCAAAATGCTCTCATGTTAGTTTGATTTGGAGAAGATACCAAAATAAGATCCGTTATTATTTGAGTAGCAAAAGAGCATTGTTTCTCAATTCTCTTTTTCTATATTAACTCATGTTTCATGGTACCTGCTTTCATGATCTAAAATTGTATCGAAGTGTATAATTTATAAGGAGATAATTTATTAGGTACACCTTCGCCATCATACCACTTACCTGGCCAAAAGGCGAGCCTCCATAGTGACACCTTCGCCAAGATTAGCAACCTATACGAAAGGATGTGCAAGACTATTGATAATTAGTAGTCTTTGATGCTCTCTGACCAGTAGAACCATACAACGATACAGACATAGAAACATGAGATGATGCCAATGTAAGAGTCTTTCTTTACTAATGGTCATGAATCCCACCATGCAATTCAAAATTGTGGAATGGTACGCCTACCTCAAGAAAACTAGTTGTATTAAATGTCAATAGAAAATTCCACTAATAATGCAATTAAATTAGAATAAAATAATATATTACTAGTATATCTATCTAAAGATCAAACGGCAGAAGTAGGTGCGCCTGGGAGACTGATAAAATTACAATTCTACATCCAAAAAGTGATAATTATCCATAAAATCTGTCAACGAGTTACAAATTTGATTTTTCTTAGTTATTTATTAGCATATTAGAGGATTTTTTTTTACCATTTAGTCGTAATTCCTTAAAGAATATAACATGTGATTTTTTTTAAGAAAAAGGACGATTGTTGTTTTCTTTCATAAAAATGTTGAAAATGTCTTTAATTTGAATAACTTTCTGTTGAAATTTTTATATATAACAATGACAATTTCCAAATTTTTATTTAAAATGAGAATGATTTCAGTTATTTTATTTTTAATTTGAAGTTGTATATACAAATACAAATTATTTAAATAAAATAACTGAAGTCATATTTATGCGATTTCAGTTTAAAAATAAAACAACTTAATCATATTCATCATGCATGACTTCGATTTAAACAAAAATAATTAAATATTGTCTGTACCATGTACAGCTTTTAACGTATTAATAAAATATTAATTAAATTAAACTTTTTTTTTAACATGCATAACTTATGAGAAAACAAATTAAAGTCATCCTTGTCATTGACCCTATAATTTCAAACTCAAAGTTAAAAACATGTTATATGTTATATGAAATCGTGAATATGTCAAAAACAACTTATTGATCCCTATAATTTTTCTAATAGGAGATGACACACTTCTAAATCATATTTACTTGCACAAATTACCGTTATTGTAAGAAAAAAAAATGTGCCTCACGTTTCCCCGGTTGATATGAACATCATCAGGTGTATGATTCTGCATTAAAACTTTTTTTTTCATTTTAGATAACAAGGTTACTAATGTAAACTTATAGCCACATCTAAAATATTGCAGTAGCACATTCCTAATGGTTTGCTTGTTAACAAAGAGACAAACATTGCCGGAGATGGACACTATAGCCAGTCCTCAAAAGTATTACCTGTTGTTCTAGTTGCCTGACTCTTGATTCAGATTCCTCAAACTTCTCTTCTGCAAGTCGAACCTGCAGAGGATATATACACATTTTTTTCAATTAATGAATGTCTAGAAACAAAATCAGCTTTAATAATGAAAAAAAGTCCATGTTATCTGCTTTCAGCCAAATTATAAACATTCGCATGAGAATGTTAAGCTAGAATTATATATAATCTAGCACAAATTATATCTGAATCTAAAAAGAAACTATTGTATCTTATCTAAATATAAACCGAATAACAGATGGAATGAAGAAAAAAGAGATACACACGATTCTTTCTTCTACAATGTTACAAACATCCATTTAGAATCTCAAAACTTGAATGTTTACCGAAAACATGCTCAAACTATTGCATTTTATCACCTTTTCAACCAAATTGTCGTTTTCTTCTTGTAACATATCAAGCTGCATTAAAATTCACATCGCATTAGTAGATTCCTGAAAAGAGACAGCAGCCATGCATGGCCGAACCCGTTGAAGATTAAGAAATGCAAGGCCGTAAAGTTAAAAGGGGATGAAAGGGAGGAAAGAATAAGTAAAATACAGAACGTGTAACTTGATTAGTGCCACTGATATGAAAAAAAGGACATCAAAAGCATGCATATGATCCTAATAATTAGATCACGCATGGTACCATGTACTACCTCGTCTTCAAGCTCATTAGTAGGACGCTGCTGCTGATTGGCTTCTCTTACCTTCATACTACCCAGATCAAGAGACAATCTACACGGACATAAAAAAAAACATATAGCATTATATGGATGATTAGCGTGGGAGATCAAATTTTGGATCTGAATGTCATCCCTGACTTTGTTTACGACGTGCATTTTAAAAACTAAGATTGTAAAACTGTGATTCATTATCAGATTTAGTCTTTTGTTAGTTTAGGTGGACCAATCATGAAATGACTTTTCACCCGAATTCCAATTGGATCAAACCTCTCAAGTTAATGAATGAAAAGTTTTCGCTGATTAGAATTTCCAATCAGCGGTTAAAATCGTGGAAAAAAAAACTATATATTTGAAATTAATTATAATTTCAATCATTTTTAATTCATGATTATTACTTTACTTTATGTTTTCAAAAGTAACCTTTTTTATTTTTAGAAAATGAAATCCTAGTTGTGAAAAGAGAGTGCAAGAAATACTATCAGGAAGTATATCACTCCGAGCACAATTCTCTTTACTACTGGACAACTCCAGTATGAGAAATCACACATTCCACTTGTCTTTCTGTCGTATGTGGGAGCTTCAGTAGTGGAAAACAACAGTTTCTATGACTTCACAGTGTCTGATTTTCTTGTTAAGGAAATGTAAAAGAAAGAGCAGAAGTAGCGGCATACCTTCTGTCTTTTCTAACATCAGTAAGAGGCTCAGAGGGTGGAACACCAGCAGAAGAGGCTGGTCTGAGGGTGATAGGTACACTAGGAGGCACCATGGGAACCACCTTAGAAAGTCCACTGGGACGGCCCGCGGTTGAGCGAGCAGAGGGAGGTTGATCAATGCTCGCGTTACTGGGTTGAGTTGACCGTGTCGATATCATAGTGCGAGAAGAGGGAGAAAAGTCCAAGGATCGGTTTCCCGACGCCGAACGAGCAGAAGGTGGTTGTTCTGCGTTATTCAGTACTATGGGTGTCTGCTCAGCAGGAAGAGCATTTAAAACGGGAGATGATCGAACGTTAGATGTGGCTCTCAAAGATTGTGGCTGCTCTTGAACAGCGCGAACTGACTAAGGCAAATTAACAAAATCAAAGTTTCATCAACTTTATCAAATTACTACTCATTCTAAACTAGCAAATTAGTCCCCTTCCATTCAACTAATTAAAAAAACACTTTAAATAATTCACGTTATATAGTAAAATTAGTTTAAAACAATCAATTACTCAAAAAATATATTATTGCTTTAAATATAAGTATGTCTTTTGTATTATCAAATTAGATTAAAATACTTTATATCTCATTCATTTTACATATCTAATGTTTTAAAAGAACATTTTAATTAGTTAAGAATGTTTTAGAAAAAAAAAATCAATGCATGTTTTAATTACAAAGGAATAGTAGAAAAAGGATAACAACTATTTAAAAAATATATATAAATATACAAATCTGTGTCATCTGGTTCTTACATTGAAAAAGCCTTCCTCTTCTTCTTATTCAAACTCCAACTAACAACCAAACTTGGTAGATTAAACAATAACTACCTAAACACTCTTTAAAACCTTACCTATTGAAATAGCTTTCACACTTGTGTCCAATTAAATTAATGAGTGATACTAATATATTCTACACTCTTCTAATACACTTTTTTTTGTTAATCTTAAGATTTCTTAAAATATTGTAAACTCTAAAGTAAATTTCATCATATAGAGTAAAACAAATAATTTAATAATTTTTAACAAGAATTAGTAAATTGCAGATATTGTGTCGAAAGTATTTCCCATAAAAATGGTAGGCAGATAAGCTAATTACCGCTGGGGATCGAGATTTAACAGATAGCGTAGGATCTTGCGTGGGGCGAACTGACTGAGAGAAACAAAATCAAAAGTGTTCATCAACTTGTGTGATTCCAATTAAGCAGCCTTGAATATGAATATATACATCATTCCAACGAAAAATCCAGTTACCGCAGGAGAACGTGATCTCGCAGATGGATTTTTATCTTGAAGAGAGCGAACTGACTAAAAGAAACAGAACAATTTTAACACGTAAACTAACACCGGAGACAAATTTCAAATAAAGCACTGCGATCAGATCATCAAGCGAAATTACCATCGGTGACCGGGACCTTGCAGACGCTGCTGGGTCCTGAACGCTACGAACTGCCTAATAGAACAGCGGCAACAACAACATCAAATTCGAATCACGTTCAATTAGAAAAGGAGGAAATATATGCAACCAAAACGGTGAAGGTGGTTAGTTAAGTTACCATGGGAGAGCGACTTGGCATCGGTCTTCCACCACCGAGGCCAATGCCTCCGGCGCCGGTGATTGAGGAGTAGTCGAGAGGAACGTCATCGTCGTCTTCACCACCGTCGTCCGTTTGCGACATGACCTGTGCGAGTCTCTGTGCGGCGGCCTTGGTGGCATTGTTCTGTGCTCTTCGGATACCAGCCATGGCGGAGCCAGTGGAACCTGTACGCGCGTGGCGGTTCACTGGCGTTATCGTGCTCCCCGGCGAGGAAGGCGTCGTCGGCGTCCCGGAAGAGCTGTTCTGCCTTTCGTACACTCTTCGCCTATCCATCTAGAATCCAAGAAAAGTAAACAGAAATAAATAAATACCAGAAAAAATTATCACATTCTCACACATTATAAAGATATGGCAAAACTTGCTTTGATCTGTGTCTGGAAACAGGAATTTATTTCAAAATAGGAAGAATAAGGAAAATTTGATATCCAAATTCATCGGTTGGCTTAACCTAATATATTTTGTATTTTGCATTAGAGAGGCATCGGTGTAAGAAGAAAAGGGAGAAAGAGGAAAATGAAATGAGTAGTAGAAGGGTCTTGGAGTGGTATCCTGCTATTGTGGAGTGAGTTGAGGATCTGTTTCCAAAGGGAGACACGTTATAGGTTGGAAACTTTGGAGGTGCATGTGACCTGGTTGCAGCCATTAACTCTTACATCTTGTAACGGTTTCTCTCTTTTCCTTTTCCTATTTATTTTCACAGAATTTTGAAAGTGCAAAAAGTTATAAAAAGTAAGACAATATAAAATGAATTTAAAAAATATAAATGTGTTTCACATTTAAATTTTTTATAATAATTTGATATGTGTTAAATGAATGTAAAAATATATCAGGGTATTTTTACTCTAAAATAAAAGAAAATATAATTGAGAAAAAAAAAACTTATTACAATATGATCACTCGATTAGTAATAAATCGAATTGTCAATAGTCCTTTTAATCTCATAAGAGAAGATAAGTGAATTGATCTATCAGATTATAAATAAAATTAGTTACTAGAATGATTAGGTTAATTCTGAACTAAATTATTAATGTTTGAATGTAATTCACTCAATATTAAAAATTTATCTCAAAATTTATAAATATACGTTTGATATTGAAATAATTAATTATTTTATTACACATATATTATACATAAAGACTAACTTTTGCATCAAACTTTCTGTAAATAACATCCGACTTGACCGAACCAAAAAAAAAACAAAGATAAAACCTTAACAAATTTAAAACTTGAAAACAATTTATAAAATATATATATATATATATATATATATATATATATATATATATATATATAAAAGAAAATACTTTTAACGTCAAGTCTAAAATTTAACTCTAAAAGTAAATAGTTATAAATTAAAAGTAATTATAAAATAATTCAATTTTACAGCATGAATAATTCTTTTATCAGTGATATTAATTAAATTTAAATAAAAAATGTTATAAAATATAATAATAAAATAATTTATATTGATACAAAAACTGATAATAAAATAAAAATATTGACAAACCGTTTTAGAAAAGCAATAATCTTTATTAATAGTTCTAGATAATATAGTTTATTGTTTTTTCTTTTATTTAAAAAGATAAACTAAATTTGTTTACCAAATTTAACTTTTGAATTTCTTATTAAGAAAAGTATGATAACATTTACTTACTATATATATTTTACCAAATGAATTACGTGGCAATATGAAATAAAATATTTTACAATATAAAGTTATTATTTGTATTTTTGTAGACGATAAATTCATTACATAAATCATATTTAATAATGTACAATTTAAAAAAAAGTTAAATATGTTTTTAGTCTTTATATATTTTTGAATGATTTTAGTTTTAGTCCATTTTTAAATTAAGGTATAATTTAGTCTTTTAATATTAAAAAATTCTAGTTTTAATTTTTTTATCAAATTTTTTTAACTTTATTTACACTAAAATTAAAATCGTCATAACAATTAAAAACATATTTAATCCTTTTAAAAATAATAAAATTCGTTCCATAATAACTGGATGATAGATACATTTAGTGGAAGATTTATGTAATAATAAATAAATTAATGATACGTAAGTCATGTTGTGGTCAAAGATGTTGTTAGAACCAGTGAGCCACGCAACAAATTGAAGCCGAGCTCCATATATGCCAAAATATAGAAATTAGGGTTTTCTTCTCCCGTGCAATTCCCCTTTCAGAGACTATGGTTCCACAGACAGTGATAACGCAAGTCTCCGATTCACGTGGCGTGATTTCAAATGGTTCAACCCACGGGTTCTTCGATTGGCTATTCGAATGTCACGGGTTCTGGCACAATGCCACTCTCATCATTCCCTCCTTCCTCTTCGTCCTGTACCTGATACTTCAAGCCAGACACAGCTTCCTCAAACTCTCTCTTTCTCGCTCATACATCATCCTTTCGTATAACGCCTCGCTCTGGCTCGCCACACTTCTCAATCTTGCTTGGTGCTTTTTTCAGGTTTGTTCTGATTCGTGTATAAAGACTGCTCCGTTCAGACGGAAATCACCAATTTCTATGCCTTTTTGCGTGAAATGAATTTATGGGAAATGTTCTTTTTCTTCAGATTTTTGTGTAGCAGAGTGGTGAATTAAGCTTAAAGATTAGTTCATAAATACAGCAAAGGTTTCTTTATTTGAGTGTCATACCTAAGGATTGGGATTTGACTGTACTACTTACTTACTTACTGTATTGACTAGGGATAGAAAATGCCATGATTTATTGTCACAATAAATAAACAAAAAAAAGTTAATTATAAATTAAAGTTCAACTTTTGGAGAAGGTACTTGATTTTAATTTAATTTGATTTATTTATTTTTCATTAGATTCACTTTAAAAAAATGATTTATTGTTTCTTTTCCCCTGACCTTTACATTTAAAAAAAGTCAAATTTTGCTGTATTTTTCATTCCCGAATTTTATTTTTTAATAAAATTAGATAGAAAGTAGTGGTGAGTATATTATTTCTACGATCAACACAAGTAGTCATATTCTACGATAAAGTCTGGAAAAGATAAAAAAATTATTTTCAATTTTATCAATCTTTAAGATTCGTTGGTGAATTTCAAGTTATGTTAGTATGAATCTTTCCATTATTTTGAGAAAACTGGTAATTTTCCTTTTATTTCTCAAGGGGCTATGATGACAGTTTATGCAAGTGGGTTAATACCGTATATTTAGGCTTTTCTTGTTTCGGTTCTTATGCCTATAACATAATTTCTTTAGTTAAAATATGGAAATTGGTGGTTCGGACTGTCAAAACTATTATAATATTTGTGGTTATTTTATATTGTCTGAAAATTTATGAGATACCTTATCAATTTCACGTAATGAAATTAGACGCTTGACATCGAGAACCAAAATGATATCAAAAGTGCATGTGTTTAGCGTAATATAAGAAACACATTAGAAATTAAACCTAAAAAGTTTATTCAGATAGGACAGAATTCCCATATGCATTGGAATTTGCTTATCTGATGCTCATTTCTAGCTTACTAGGATTTTCTGTACCTTCACTTGAGACTAGAGTGGTGGCTTAATATATGTTTTATTTGATCTTTGGTGACTCCAGGCATGGGAGTGCACATCTAGGAGAGAGTTGTCATGGAACATGCTATCCTTGTTTACCACTTCCGGAATGCTGTTTTTGGAAGTGAGCTTGGTGGCTTTTTTACTTCAAGGAAATAATGCAGGTGGCTTAGAAGCAATGAGACGGACTTTTGGTATCTCAACGCTTGTTGTTGGCTTGGATATACTGCTGAAGGTATTTCTTTGGTTTTTACCAAAATGCAGAGTTCGTGTCCTTTTTTAAATCATGTTATGTTAATGGAGATACAAAAAACACATTAGTGCTCTCTCACATGTCAAATCAACTTATCTTTTCATGCCAAATATACTGTTGAATGAAATATGGATTTCTGCTGAGCCAATGAAAAAGCATGCAATTTCAGTTTTCTTATCGGAATCTGTGCTTTATTGTGGCAATGGAAGAATGATTGCACCTTGTTTTCTTGTTAGGCTTTATATCTTCTTGTTTTTGGGATCCCATTATTTGTCGACAGCAATGAAAATAGGAATCATGTGAAATGGAACTTGTTGATTGTCCACAACCTGTTGCTCACTGCTGCTTATGGCTTCCTAATGTTTATGTACCATTCCGGGTGGAGAGAAACGTTGCCTGGTGAGTATTCTTTTAACATGACGTTTTTTAACTGTTTCTGAGTGCCTAATTTCCTTCCTTTCATGCAGCAAAAATTGCCTTTTACAAGTATGTTGCTGTCATGTTCATTTTTAATGCGATTGCAACAATTGCTTGTGGCCTCACTGGAAATGGTGTTGCATTTGGTTTCTGGTCAGATCCTAATTTAACTTAACTGAGAATACGGTTTTGAGCTGTTCATCTTTGGCAATTAAAGCCTTGTTTACTTTTTGTCACAGGCTGTATCGTGTCGCGGTTGTCTTTTATCATGCATTTTACCTTCCTTTTTTGTACACAACATTCCAAACAGACTTCTTTCAGGTTAGTGCCGTTTATTTTCAAACATTTTGCTATTGTTTAAAGACAGCTTTCCTTGTAATCTTGATTTTTGCTTCGAAATTTCAGGAAGAAAATTTTCATTTGGAAAACGTGTATTATTCCGAGATGAAAGATGCGGGTTTCTTCGACACAGATTGGGAATAATGTTATCAGCAGTTGCTAAATTAAGGTTGTATCAGCATCAGGACTATGTAAATAAAATAACTATTCTAGCAGATTGCAATATCATGTACAAAGATGTTTATCTGTAGAACCTCAAAGTGTTCTGTTATTTGATGAACATGACTTTTAACGTATACGGAGTTCTCATCCACTTGGTGTTGTTCAGGTTAAATTTCTTCCCCTAATTTTTGCAGCAGCCAAATGATCTTAATGAGAACTAAATAAAATTAACATAAAATGTCATTGACATAAATAATCTTATCTCTGGTAAAACTAACATCACTGACATAAACCACTTAATGCAAAAAAGACGACTTAATAAAACTAATTCCACTGGACTAACTTGTTTTCCCAGACTATCTTATCAAGCAACAGAGTTCACAACTAAAACACTCGAGACTCAAAATTGCCCCACACCATAAATGTTGACCGGTATGGAGACTGAGTTCATGTTTACTCAAACCTTCTGGTACAAGTTTATTCTAAGAACTCTTGTTTTGAATGATATCTTCGATAAGATCTGCAGCTTGCTGAACTGTAGTGATGGTCTGTGCCCTCTCTTCCTCAATGGCAATACCGAATTCTTCCTCGAGTGCCATCACGATCTCAACCTACAAGGCATGATATTTAAACGAAATCCACAATTATTCATGGCATATGTAATATAGGATGCTAGATACAGGTACCATCTGGTAATATACTATACTATGCCGTGACGTTTGTCTCATTACCGTGTCAAGGGAATCAGCTCCAAGTTTTTGAAATGTTGATGCTGCGGTCACAGTTTCACCTTCAGCCACGGCCAACTGCTTCTTTACTATTTCGCAAACCTTGTCCACTGTCTCTGCTTTAGCCTGCTCAAAGGTTATTTCATAAGCACGTAAAAAGTATAAATACATAAACATATCTACATATACACATAGACAAAGGGAGAAGGCAGGTCCTGGTCATTTATGGCTTGTTTTAGTAAATTCCAATAAAATACGACAAAGTATGCCATCAAGCCCTTTGAAAGCCAAAGTCTGTTACATTCATCATATGTTCTTCTTCACCCGTTGGTAAATCTCAAGAAAGCGAAGCCTTAATGGATCGATTTAAATTGGCGGAGACGGGATAGAAAAAATATTCTTTCCTAATAGCATCACATTTTTCAAGTTGTGATTTGTGAGGATCAAATGGTGTTAAATAGAGATTAATTAAAGTCCTGTACATAAACAGGTATACAGTGCCCTGCATGTAAAACCCTTTACAAACTTAATGAAACACGAGATTCAAAGAAACAGATCAGTGTGTATAATTTACGATTATAATAGTACGGTTAATGGCCTTTGCAGCAATATCCACATAAAAGCCCACAATAGTAGTTTTCAGTGTTTCTTCATTTAAAACCATCTCTTACAAATCATGAAATTTATGTATGTCAATACACTGTGCGGAACACAAGGGGTTAATTGAGGCTAAAGGATAATCAACCAAAGTAAGGATTTTTTATCTCATGTTATAAACTAGCATACTATTTCACCTTTCACATAACATTTTTTCTCAATCATATTTCTCAAGCACCCTGCTTCGAGCAAAGAGAGTTCGTGAAGAAGAAAACTCCTACAGGCAATAGACTTAAGAAGTCTAAAATACAGGGATTTGATACCCACGCAAGAAATAGTCAATTACGAAAATATGAAAAATAACACACTGCAGTAGCTACTTACAGCACAAGAAATTTGAAGGCGAATTTGACGCGGCTGCAAGTTGAAAGAAACGTTCTTTCTCCCAAAGCTGGAAATCAGAGCAGATCTCCGGCCAGAAAGTGAGGTGAAGGCCTGTTCAAAAAATTCACCAGTTCAAAGTTCATTAAAGAATTAATTAATGAATAAAAAATAAAACAACAAAACCTAATTGCAATACAATAAAGTTTTTCCGGGTTCTCTTTCATGTGAAAAAAATTTAATGACCGCCATTGATATGTGCAGAAAGCATGCCATGATATTGTCCAAAATTTTTCAACTTTTTCCCAGCTCCTATCACTAATAAGCTGGCACCGTTTAAAAAAAAACACAAAATTATACATTTGTTTGGCATGAAACTTGAGAAACCCAAAAAACACATATACATTTTAATCTAAAAGTCTTTCGCAGTTAAAATAGACAAAAATTAAATGAAAAAAAATGAGTGGAACTGGCGATTAGTGACAGTAAGTGAAAAAATTAAACAGGAATAAACAAAAATTAAGATTCAGGAGTGTTGGTAGCAAATCGTGCCCTATAAAGCAAAAAAATAAGCATGTAAACGATCGCATCGAGGACTTTCCCACGAGGAATGAACAGATCAAGAAGGGAACAAAGCGCAGAGCAGCAGCTATAATTGAAAAGGAAAAGGAAATGGAAAACGATACCTGCGTTTGGGGAGTGAGAGATCGCATGGAGAGTGATGTCCCCGCGAGTGTATTGGTGGCCATTGTGGTGAGTCGTGAAGGTACAAAGCCGCAGAAGAAAAATGGAGAGAAGAGGTAGAAGGTGGCGGAGAACACGAAGAGTGTGATGGAGAAGATATATATAGCAATACCGTGCTTGTTGGCTGTAGGGAAGAGTCCTCTCTTTGAATTCGGAACCCACACCATTTTTCTTGGGCTGGGGGTTTCTCCACTGGGCTTTTATTTGTTCCACCTCCGTAGTTTTCTATCTGCACCGTTGTAACTTTTAAATTGACATTGTTATCCATCTAATTTTATTTTAATATTCCTTCTTTTTTCGTTCGGTTTTTTATTTGTGACCGTGTGGTTCAAAGCTAAAATTGAAAATTTCAAATGTTATGAGTTCTAGGATGAAATTGTGGAGGTGCAGAAAGAATCAGCCCAGTACCAATTATCAAAGGAATCGACTTAATCATGGACTACAGGCCCAAAGTATGTAACAGAGTTAAGCCCATTCAAGTGCAGTAATTTCAATTCAGTTGTGTTGGTGTGGATCGGCGTGAGGCAAGGGAGCAAAAGCGACGAGTAGGACTAATCAGATTCAGAGTGTATAGTGATTCTGATTCCTTCGTTTTCCATTGTTAGCGAGTGCGTGTTAGAGAGAGAGAGAAAATGGTTCGTGAAGTTTCAGAGAGTTGCGTTGATAGCTTATTGACGGAGATGGTGGCGTGTTACTGCAATCGATTCTACGCCAACAAGCCTGAACTCGCTGCACGCCGGATCGAGGCCATTGGATATCAGGTCGGTCACCAGCTTTCTGAAAGGTTGTTTCCAGTCCCTGATAACATCATCAAATTCCTGTTATGTATGATCTTTGTACCTTCATTTGTATTTCAATTTCTATATTGTTCATGGAGATCTGTGCTGAATAACACCATAGTGCTACTGATTTTAGATAGTTTACGCAATTATACGAATAATCCCTAAAATCAAATTAAACTAAGTTTCTTAGATAATATCTAGGCTTATTGCATACCTGCTCGGTAAACCTTTGACATCACTGGATGGTGGTGATAATTTAGGGTAGGTTAACTTTGTATTGTTTTCGTATGTAATGTAATAATTTTCGTTGTTGTTTTCTGGTGGAATTACTATGAATTTTGAGTGAATTTGTGAAAATGTGATTTGTTGCTAGGTATACTATGGAGCGGCCTCGGTTCACGGATCATCTGGAAGCAATCAAGTTCATTTGCAAGGATTTTTTGTCTGAGCTATTTAAGAAGCAGATAGACAACTTGAAGACAAACCATAGGGTGAGTTTGGAATTGAATCATGTGGGAGTGTTTATTTATTATTATGTATTTTTTATTGAGATGGATGTTTTTGGTTCTGTTGCAGGGTACATTTGTATTGCAAGATAATAAATTTCGCTGGCTTGCACGCATGTCAGTTGATCCATCAACTGATAATGCTGGTTCGGTTGAGGATAACAATTCACCTACAGCTGAAAACAAGGCGGCACATGCAATGAGCATGCATCTTTATTTCCCATGCGGGATCATTAGAGGAGCTCTTTCCAACTTGGGAATTCCTTGTGCAGTTTCTGCGGATATATCAAACCTTCCTGCATGTGTGTATTTCTTTTTCTCTTTTTTTCTCTAGCACAGATCAGAGAAGTACTTTTAGGGATAGAGAAGAGTTCATTTTCATTATGAATGTTTTTTGGATGCACAAGTTATTTATCTTTCTTAGTTTGGTAAAGGTTATCCATAGTTCTCAATAGAGCGTAATCACGATGCCATATCGATTCAGTGTTGTGTTCTGGCATCTGGCTTCTATATTTTTCACGATGCCATTTTGTTGCATCGTTTGATGTGTGCTTAGGGGGAAATCTCACAATTTTGATCCCTTTCATTCGGGCAAAGGATTTGAAAATCGAACCCTTGTTTCAAGTTCAGAATATGGAAATATGATTCCCTGTCCACTGTTTGGACAAAATCAATTCCATTCACTGCTATTTGCATAGTTTCCACCCAAGTCAGACTTTTTCCGACCCTGTCTTTGTTTTCTGACCAGTCCCTACTGTGTTCTCTGTGAAGACTGTTCTTTGCTCTTTCTTTTTTGTTTTGTTGACTGGGTTTTTAGATGATTATGGATCTTTTTATTATTATTAATGAATATGTTTTTAATGTTATGCAAACTTTTATATCTAAACATTTGAATTTGTACCATATTGATATAGATTATTTAACTTATGAATAAAAGTTTAATTTAGTACTCATTATTCTGCCATCCCATATAGCAATTTTGAGGTTGGAAATTCTACATGGGCTAGTTGGGATTGGTAACTGTGATTATCTAGCATTGTTGCAAAATAAATGTGACAAGAATTTGATCAGTTTGAAAGAAAAGTTTAAGTGGTTTCCAATCTAGTTGATATTTAATGGCCTATAGTGAAGTTTAGGAGTGTGAGAGCATCCTTAATTTTTCAAGTATCTTGATCAAATCATGTTGGGTGATGTTGTGCAAGTGTGTATGTATATTTGTTTTTTACTAAATCCTAATTTGTATGCTTTTACAACAATATGTCATATACAAACCTTTCATCATTGACTGATTAGCTGTAGAAAAACTTGCATAGTTATTACAAATTTTTAAATTCATCTTTTAATTAAAGAATAACTTTTTCCTTCTAAATAGCTCAAACAAGGGGCCCTATATGTACTTGGTCTTACCCTCGTAAGTGGGGACTTAAGAGGCTCATGAACTTGCTTCTTTGATTAGACAGTGCTATTCTCTTAGTCACAAGACTATAGCTTTGCTGTGTGCCAACCAAGCCTGAATCTTTGTTTAACGTTTTAGTTTAATAAGGGCCTGATTGATGATAATCTTGTTGTTTACTTTCAAATTATTATGATCCGTACTTTTCAGATCTTTATGTTACCGAATAAAAGTACTATATGGTGCTGATGATAAAATGGAAATAGTGCTATTATTGCCTCAGTTTAAGAAGTTTAATTTTTGCATTGTTTATAGAAAAATTTATGTTAACCTTTATTTTTCTTAACCAGTGTTTGTTAATTTAGGACAATTTAAACAAGATTGTTTGTCCCCGTACTTGTAAAATGTAAACATTATCTAGCTGTGTTCATAAGCCCTGAATATCACTGTTGCAGGTGTACGTATCTTAGTCTTAATGTGGGATAAATGATGCTTTCATTATCTTATCTGCTTCTTTTGCTCCCTTTAATTATGGCAAACTATCAACATTGCACTCAGCATAACAAAAAAACTACCAGCATTGCAGTGCGTAAATTCCTTTATTTTGAGTCAACAATGCAGTTCTAATTTCTGTTTGTTTGAAATGTAAGTTGTGAACCGATGAACATTAATGGTTTGGAATAATGATACTTAAGGTACTTAGAAAATAGAACATCCTTGTACCACGAGATAAAATGCATTTAGTCTTGGGCAATAGTCGCTAGGAAGTTACACTTAAACTATCAGTCTATTTAGAACCTGTATGTAACAATTATCTTCAATAAGGATAAGGATGCATTCCCGTTCTCATTCTTATTTCTCTCTAATTTTATCACCTATTGACCTCTACACTCAAATACAATTATGTTTGTATAAAATTTGTCTTCTCTGCATGAGTTGCTCTGATCAATCTCCTTTTCTACACCACTGAGCAGGTTCGTTTGTGGTCCGTATAAAAGCATGATGAGTTCATAGTTGTATTACTGTTGGGAGGGGAAGCATTAACACTGTTCAGACGTTGCTTTGATGTCTGCAAGCGCTTCTGTCATGAAATGATCGACTGGGTAATGTTTCTTTACCGAATTGAACAATATCAAATGTTATCGACTTGGTTGTGTAGGAAGGGCTACTGAGATAGATTTGGTTCTTTCAGATGCAAATTCTATAGAGTATGATAGTATCGAATTATTGTGCTGTGTGGAAAGACATGGAGAATTTCACCATTGTAATGTTGTTACTCTTGTATGGAATGGTTGTTAACCTCATAATTTTAAAATTTGTATCACCTTTTTTTGTTGCCAATTTAATTGAACATGACTTCTTTATGAGTCTATCTTAAATTGATTACGATATAAATGTTTGATTACGACGAATTTAATGTAAATTTTTGCCATATTCTATAGGATCCTATACCCACCTCCAAGAATTTGGATCTAACTGTTACGATGCTTACATGAAGATGGACGAATGGTAAAGCATAATATTATGCATCCGATTTATCTACAATCACGAGTAAATCTACCAATTATAAAAATATAAATTTATCCATTTAATTTTATGGATAATTAATTTTCCATCTATTATTTTCCGAAGTTCACTAAACTCTCTTAATACTTAATCGATTACAATTAATTCAATTACTTTTTCGTAATTAAATATACATATTTCATAATTTTATATACCATTTTATTGGACCGATTATCCTTAAGATAGTTATTATGTAAGATAAAGGAAATCAATCCAATAATAATACACAGAAAACGAGCACCGAAACCGAATTAATCAAAACCCACCGACTAAGGGTCGGTGTTGCCTTTTAATTGAAAAGAAATACAGAGTACAATGTGCTCTCTGTCAAGCATTCAGCAAAAGAAAAAATTACATCCAAAGAAAGAGAATTCAATCATTTGCCTGCCTCGTAGATGCCCACTACATTTCCCTTTTTGTATCCCTTATTTTCCCACTGAAAATCTTTCAATCGTGTGCTCACTTTTCTTTCCCTCATGTGCTGCTGTCTACTATTATTTTCTGCAGCAACCAACTCATCCTTTTCCCTTATTTGCCCATTCAATCTCAACGTTCTTCTCACACATTACATATTAGTAGTTGAATTAGGTTGAATCTTTTTGAAATAGATCAAATTGGTTGGAAATTTTAACAAATAAAAAGTTAATAATCTTTTATTCAGTTCATTTTAATTTGAAATATTGTTATCGATGTGAATACTAAATAGAGAGCATGGCAACGTTTTATTCCCAACACTGACGTAGACAAAAATGATACACTGAAATACCGTCTACGGTTATATATATAATTTAATTTTAATAAAAGTTTTTATTTTCTGTATAGTTTTCATATGATAATAATTTTCACACAAAGAATGTTAAGCGTGTGTATGTTGGTACTTAAAACAACTGGCTAGAATTCCCTAAAAAAACTATTTTTGTGGAATTGGGTTTTAAAAAATGGGTTAATATTTTTGTTATAAATAGAACTATCTAAAGAGTGACTAAAAAATTTAAGTTTTTTGCTCATTTTATTTATTTATGCTCTAAACATATTAAAGATAAAACTTTGGATAGAATTGAGTTACATTTCATGTAACCTTTTATCCTATCCTATTATTGTCTACACCAATTAAAATAATTTGAATTAGATTAGGTTGGATATCTGTCATTTTTTAATCAAATGCAAATTAAACCCACTTGATTAATTGTAAATTAGGTTTGATTTGGATAACATACTAAGAAATTAAAAGTTAATATAAATTTAAAAAACTACTTTTATTTTTCTTTTGCACTTTAATATAGTTTACAGTATTTATATTGTATTTGTATATTTATTAAATAATTCATCTAAATAAATCAAATCTAAACTTAAATTAAAAAAAATAAAAAAGTGGATATAAGAAGACGTAACGTTTAGGCAAAGACGTTAAAGCAAGAAGAACAAACATAGTATATATGTTGTCTTTTTCCATTGGTATCTTTTATTAGACCCATATAATATATATATATATATATATATATATATATATATATATATATATATATATATATATGGGGTTTGTTAACTTGCGTACGCCTATTTTCAGTTGGTACATTTTAGTCATGTGTATCGGATTTTAGTAGACAAAAATATTGAATATATAATGGATTCTAAGTTTTAAGATTAAGGGTATTTTAATAATTTTCATTTTCAAAACTAAAAAAAAGAAACCCAAATTCTTGCTCACTTCCCTCATTCCTCTCAACTCTTTCTCTTTCATCTCTCTCACTCCAACATTTTCTCTGTCATCGCTATTGTAGCCCCAACTGAAAAAAATCAGAAACACTCGCTGTTAAATAATTTCTTACAAAAAAAAAATATATTTTATAATGAGTTTTCATTTCATAATTTTTGGCTTATCTAATTTTATCTAATTTTCACAAGCATAATGACATCTAGAGGAATTTGTAATTGGCCTGAAAAAAATCAGAAACACTCACGGTTAAACAATTTCTTACAAAAAATGATTTTATAATGATTTTTCATTTTATAAATTTTGTCTTATCTAATTTTATCTAATTTTTCCAAGCAAAATGACATTTGAAGGAATTGGTAATGATGATGATTCAACATCCGCAGATGATGAAATTAGAGAGGTTAGTGAAGATGATGAAATTGAAGAGATCTTGAATGAACTTTCTCCTGAAATTGAAGATGATGAAATTGTTTAACAACGAGTGTTTTTTCAGTTGGGACTAACATAGGAATGACAAAGAAAATGTTAAAGGAAAAGAGATGAGAGAGAAAGGGTTGAGAGGAATGAACGAGGTGAGCAAAGGTTTTGGGGTTTCTTTTTTTTTTTTAGTTTTGAGAATGAAAATTATTAAAATACCCTTAACTTTAAAACTTAAAATTTATGATGTATTAAGGTATTTTTGTCTACTAAAACCCGATATACATTGCTAAAATGTATCAACTAAAAAACAGGCGTACGCAAATTAGCAAACCTATATATATATATATATATTAATAATATATTAATAGATGAGTTTAGTTGAATTTATACACCAGTATCAATTTTTTTAAACAACTTATTTGATCTTTTTATAACATTTGTTTCAAACCTTATTATTAAAACCCATGCCTTATTTGGATTAGTAATAAAAAATGTCATTAACATTTCTTTGCATTATTTGATCTTTTTATAACATTTGTTTCAAACCTTATTATTAAAACCCATGCCTTATTTGGATTAGTAATAAAAAATGTCATTAACATTTCTTTGCAGCTGTTTGAATAATTAGCAATTCTCCTTTAAATATAGTCTTAACTAGTGTTGTTAAGATGTGTTGAAATCCGTGAACCAACCTGGTCTACCAGAGGTTCAAATTAGATTGAGCTGAAAAAAGTTTTAAAATTTTATACGAGTTAATTTTGAACTCGACTCAAAAGCGAACCTGACTCACCCAGATTAAACTTTTGATAAATCGGATTAGCTCACAAACCTACATAATTTTTTTAATAAATACTTTTTGTTGGGTTAGACATTTTATAAAATATTAAAACAAAAGCGTCAACATATAAAAGCATGTACTCAGACGGAATACACTAGACGATAGGATAGAATAAAATAACACAAAAATCGGAAGAGTCTCCAAATTCTTAGAAGTCTTCATGCATAACATTTTACATATTCATGTTAATGTACTTTATTAATACGTCTATGCTTATGTGTTTAAATATTTATTCTTGCATTGAATTATTTTTGTATGAAATAATTAGGCAATATGAAAAATCTACAAATTTATATTTAGTAGGGTTAAATATGATTTTAATTCCTGAACTATCACTCGATTTTGGTTTTAGTCCCTACTCGAAACATCAACGGTTTTTAATCCTCCTTGTTTTGAAACTCTCACTTTTCGTCCTTAAAATTGGACGGCGTTAAATATTTTGTGATGTGGCAAACAACAAAGGTTCGTTCAGTGCCAGCTTCCTTTTCACTTGCTGCCACTTTGGCTATTTAAGTTTTAAAATCAGATTAAATATGTTAAGTGTGAATTTGGTTGGTGGAACATGGAAAAGGTTTCTATTTATTTTAGAGGAAGGCAACTGGACCCAATAATTTGACCCAAGCATTTCAGCAGAAGATTAGGGTTCTGCCTCCCCATTTCATTTCACTCAAATGAGACCTAGGGTCTCCTTCTCTGACCAAGAAAACCCAGAGGCGCATACCTCCATCGTTCGGTGACCACGTCCCAGCCTCAATCCGAGCGGCCACCGTGAGCCGCCGTCCGCAACGTCGCTAGTGCCCTCGCCAGAAGAGCCATCTCCCTTCACGCCGGACCACCATCTTGTCCTCTCTTCTTTGCGCGAAACCGGCCATCGCGAGTCGCCGCCCCAAGCCGTCGCGAGCCATCGCATAGTGGCGCAGATCGCAATCACAATCTCTGCTAGCCACCGCACCAAGGTCTCTCGTCTTTCTCCTCTTCGCGTGAGGTTCTTCCTGCGCCTCGTCTCAAGACGTCGCCAGCCAAGGCCGCCACTCTAATGCCGGCGAGAAAACTCCTCTTCCTCTATTATGCGAAACGAAGATGAAACAAATCGTCATGGTTGCATTGCCTCTACTTGGAGTCCACACCCACTACCGGCAATCATCTTCTTGTTTGTACTATGTTGGGCGTGAGTCTTGGGGCTTGAGAAAATTGATTTTATGATTGGTGTAGTGAATGGTTTCTGTTAAGCATTGGGTTGGGAAAGAAATGGGTTTCTCCTTCTGTTTGGGTTGAACTTCTGAAGATGAAGGAGGGGGTGTTCACTCAGGCTGTGATGGTGAGGCGTTTTCCTTCAGAAATTGATTTGTTGTTTGATTTTTTTTTTCGTAGTTGAAAGCTTCGAGTAAATATTTTTTTTCCCCAATTGAGAAATAAGAATCCTAATTGTGCTAATCTGATTTCAATAAACACACTTGGCCATCACTAATCTGATCATTAAAATCAAAACCAACGTAGCAGTCAATGAAAAGGAAAGTTGGCATTGAACGAACACTCGCCATTTGCCACATACACTGAAAGATAACGCCGTCCAATTTTAAGGACGAGAAGTGAGAGTTTCAAAACAATGAAGACTAAAAACCATTGATGTTTTGAGTAGGGACTAAAACCAAAATCGAGTAATAGTTGAGGGACTAAAAACATATTTAACCCTATTTAGTAACTCAATTTTTATGTAAAAATAAATTTGAATTGCTACGAAGTTACTTAAAATTTTGTTGAGAAAATTTTGTTGTATTTTGTGTGAATGAAATTTTATATTTGATTAATCATAAGTATAATTTAAAACTATTTCTCTTTATTTAAATTTGAATTATAAAATTTTTGTAATTAAAATAAATTTTTAATAATGAGTCAATGAAGTGATAAATGGATTAAATTCAACGAGATTATTGATTCACTAAATTACTAACTATGAATTAAATCAAATTGAGTTAATTCAGTGTATAATCAACCCTCATTACCCACTTGCACAATAATAGTCTTAGTCATATTGGGAACGTTTGTGGGTATAAATTGAAAACATGGGAATCGACAAATATGACCCAACAGTCACCATAGCAAACGTGATGCATTTAAAAAGCTAACTCTGAAGTCATTCAGTCATTCTTTTACATATAAGTCCAAATCTTGTGTGATGATGATATTAAAGCAAACAGTCAACTACATCAATAATGCGCAGACCTATAAACCACAAAAAAGTTAAATACACTAAACAGATTAATGTCATAATCTCTTACACGTCAATTTTATACTAATTCAGTCTAGTACGTTTTAATCTCAATTTAAATGGTTCGCATTGAATTAGTTCATTCGTTAAGCAGAATACTTACATAACTTTTTTTCATATTCGTGAATTTTGTGCATAATATTTAATTTTTTTATCTGTAATAAATAATAGTAAATTGACATCACAATAAATTTAATATTCCAAACTATGGAAATATAATGTATAAGACCAATTTAATATATATATATATATATATATATATATATTATTTTATAAACTGGTTTTTTAAAATTGAATTACACTGAAAAGTTTGTTTCTTATAGTTTATATAAATAAAAGATTAATGAAAATGTCTTAAAGTAAAAAGTATTCATAATTTAAGAAGATGTATGATATCTTACTTTAATTTTGATGGTTTCTTTATCTCCCATAACTTTAGGATATTCTTCATGTCATCTTTGTTCCAGGACAAGAGTTTTGTAATAAGATTCCTACTCTCGTCAATATTTTATTTGATTGTTTACATAAATAAAAGTAATAGATTTAAAATCTTATTTAAAATAGGTTTAAACCTTTAGTTGTCTCTATTTTTGGGATGCTTTCTCAATTTGATCTCCTTTTTATTAAAATCTCCAATTGGATCTTTATAAGAGCTAATTTTGATCAATTAAGCCATTTTCGTTAAATTGAGTTAACAGAGTGAACTTTTTGTACAGCAGGGAGGATGAATTGTTCATTTCTATAAACGTGACGTTTTTAGTGTTGAAACGTGGCATGAATTAGAGATGAAACGTGGAATTATTTAAAATGTAATAATTTAAAATGAGATAATTCTGAAACATGATTTAGGGATTTAGGGTTAAATGAAATTGAATTTGGGATTCAAAATTTGGAGTAAAAATCTTAGAGGAGAGTGCAGCGGAAGCTTGCGCGAAGTCATACGCTTGGTCTATTACAGACTCCATTAGAGTTTTGGAGCTTCGTCATTGGAGTTTGGACGTCAATCGCGAAGTCGTTCTACGTCTGCGTCAAGTGCTTCAAGTTGTTCGAGTGGAAGTTGGTGGAAGGTTAGTATGAATTTAATATTGTGTTGTTTTTGTTGTTATCTGGGGATGCTCTTTACTTTGTGGGGTTGGGGTTGTCTGAAGATATGTTGTTTTCATAATGTGGTTATGGTCCCCCATGTCCCCCATAGTTACAATTCTTTTGTTGTGTCATTATCAGTTTTATAAGCGGTGTTTTTTGTCGTTTTAGGCTTATTTGTAGGTGTAGAATATTGTTGTGTGATGGACGATATAGAGGTTGTTATTCACCATGGGGGTAAGTTCGTAAATGACGGGTGCCTGAAGTATGAAGGGGAAAGTGATACAATGCTTTTTGATCCTGACAAGTGGAGTTATTTTATTGTAGTGAGTGTAGTAAAAAGTCTTGGGTACGATGGTTTTAAGGAATTGTGGTTCTCTGTTGGATGTAGTCTTGTATTGGATGATTGGCTAGAACCATTGTCTGATGACGTAGGTGCCATGCATATGGTAAATTTAGCTCATTTAAATGGACAAGTTCATTTATATGTTGTGCACACTGTGTCTGAAGTTGAAGTGATTCACATGATTGAATACAACGTTGATGAAGGAGGTGACGAAGTTTCACCTCAGGTGAATGAGGGTGGTGAAGGTGCACAAGTTGCTGAGGGTATGAATGACGGTGTGAGGCAACAGTTGGATGAGGGGGTATGTGCTCATGGTCAGAGGGTAGAAGTTGTTGTTGGTGAGGCTGAGATGACAAAAGCATATGAAAATGAGGGTGAGAGGACAAAAGCTGAGGTTGAGGAAGCTGTGGTTGAGGAAGCTGATGCTGAGAGGACAGAAGCAGATGAAGTGCATGAAAAGGGTGAGGGTAAGAGGATAAAGATTCATGAAGGTCCTGTTGAGGCTGAGAGGATAGAGGGTAATAGGTTAAATGGTGAGGGTGATAGGTTACATGGTGAGGCTTACACAATAGAAGTAGAAGACATGGAGGATATAGAAGTAGAAGTTCGTGATTGGAGTACATCACTTGATGGTGATGATGGTGAGATGAATAGTGATGATGGGCTAGTAGACATAAATGTACAAGATGTTGTTCCTGGAGTTGCACAAAGATTTTGTGTAAGGCATTTATATGCCAACTTTAGGAAGAAATTTCCTGGAAAGAATATGAAAAAGCTTATGTGCAGGGCAACTTTAGCAACTCACCCACAACAATGGGAGAATGTCATGAGTAGTATCAAAGAGGTGAACCAAGATGCTTTTCGACACCTGATAGGTATTCCTCCAAGGTAGATGCTTTTCGACACCTGCTTCCATTTATTCCACTTTTTATTAACTTATGTAGTGCATGTAGATGATGTCACAGTGAAACAATACTGAGTTGTTGCTTCCCTTTATTCCCTTTATTCCACTTTCTGATTATACATGATATATTTGTTGTATGACATACATGTTTATTGCAGGTTTTGGGCTATATCAAGGTTCACAAGCACAACTCAATGTGATACTTTGGTAAATAACATGTCAGAAGCATTTAATAGTGTTCTGGTCAATACAAGGACAAAACCAATTATTACAATGTTGGAGGAAATAAGACTATACATGATGAAGAGATGGGCGACTAATAAGTCAAGGGCAACGTCATTTAAGTCATCAATTTGCCCAAAAATATTGAGTAGACTACAAAAGGAGGCACTACTAACAAAGAATTGGATTTCCAGGTATCCAAGAATTAAGTGTATATCTTTGTTTATGTTATCCCACCTATTATATAACTAATGTTGGCTTATCTTCACAACTGGTCTGCACATAGGCTATTTGAAGTAAGACATGTGTCCCAAACGGGGGACAAGTTTGTGGTGGATATAGATCAATATTCATGCTCTTGTAGGAAATGGAGCATCTTAGGAATACCTTGTGTACATGCATTGGCTGCAATGAGGTTACTCAACATAGATGCAGAACAATACATACATGCATGCTTTACAAAGTCAGCGTATGAAGAAATTTATTCCTCCATTATATATCCCATTAATTGAAACAATCTCTAGGAGGTAACCAAATTTCCAGATGTCATGCCTCCATCAAAAAGACAGATGTCTGGTCGTCCAAAGAAGAAAATGAGGCTAGAGCAATGGGAGTTACAGAAAAGTAACACCAGAATGTCAAAAGGAGGATTACTCAAGAGATGTGGCGTGTGTAGGGAAGTTGGTCACAACAGGAAAAACTGTCCCCAGAGAAACCAAGTGCAGGAAGATGGACAACAACCCAGTCCATTGCCTAGGATCAACCAGATGGAGAACAACCAGTTCATAGTTGAAGAATATTATATGTTTTAGTTGTAGCAAATGTAATAGGGCAAAGGTTGATGTTTATCATGTTACAGACATATGTTATAAACATTGCTTTATGTTTCAGCATGTAATAGACCAAAGTATCCTATATAATGGTAGTTCTGTGAACAATGGATCAGTACTTTTTGGTATTAATATACAAATGTTCATTTCGACATTCGCAGGTTCTTTATTGGAGTTGTTTTTGGTATTAATATACAAATGCTGATTTCCTCTTTGAGTTGTTTATTTAGGTCCCAAGATAGGGGAATTATTTTACTCTTGCATTGTGTATGTTATTCAGTTCTTTATTGTAGTTATGTCTTCTGAACTGTTGATGGAGTCTTTATTTAGAATTGTTTTACAGGTTCTATGCACATGTTAAACTGCTGACATGAAAATGAAACCAAAGAAATTGAACTCATTTTTTCCAAATAATCATTAACAGAGACAACAATTAAACTCATTTCTTCCAAACTATCATTTCATTAAACATCTGATACATTTTCATACCAAACTGATACATTGCAAACTGAAACTTATACAAATTGATACATGTGATACAACTAATACATCTTCATTAAACTTCTGAAACTTATACAACTAAAACCAAAACACACCTAAATTATCAAGCCCTACCCATCAACATTGCAATTATAAGGATGTTCATTAGACATAGAACACTAACAACCCCAACCAAAAATTTCATCCAACTTTGAACACCCATCACAGCTTTCTGCACACCAACTATCTTCTTATCACTTTCATTTTCAAAACTCTTCACCAACCTCTCATCATTTGCTTCCAACACCTCATAGCTAACACTTTCTTCAATTTCTCAATCAGTGCACCATCTGAAGTAGTTGCATCCACCATTTTCACTTCCAACCTTATACCTAGGGCAACCCCAGAATTTTTTGCCTCGATTCTTAATAGTTTTGACAGTCCTCAAGACACAATTTTCTCCACAATGGCAGATCAGCGAACCATCATTCCTATTCCAGCCTCCATCTCCACGAGAGCTCACAGAGCGCAAATGCTTTCTTCCACACTCATTACAAGTGGAAGAGGAACACGAATGACCCATGAACATTGTTGCTTCTTCAGCTTTCGCACTTCCCTGTTTCGAAACTTCACGAGCTTCCCAATAACAAACCCTAAACACTTCGCACAAGGTTCAAACCCTAGTTCCTCTCAACCACATTCCACTCACATTTTTAATGAAGAATGAAATCTGAATCCCATATTTAACTTCATTTTAAGCTAAATCGTATATTTCATAAACCAATATTATTTAACTTGCCAAATGCCACGTTTCATCTCTAATTCATGCCACGTTTCAACACTAAAAGCGTCACGTTTACAGAAATGAACAGCTCATCCTTCTTGCTGTACAAAAAGTTCACTCTGTTAACTCAATTTAACGGAAATGGCTTAATTGATCGAAATTAGCTTTTATGAAGACCCAAATGGAGATTTTAATAAGAAGGGGATCAAATTGAAAAAACACTCCAAGAATAGAGAGAACTAAATGGTTTAAACCATTTAAAATACTGTATCTTGCCTTTTTTTTTTTATACTATATATAGGCTTACTTTATTAGATAATGTAATAAGATCCAAATCTGAATATTACGATACAGACCCGAAAAAGTTCTAAGAGAATATTCGACCTTTGGCACGAGAATTTATAGTTTGTGAAACTTTTAATTGAGTGCCTAATTTCTTATTATCGGAGTTGGGTTTAGATAACCCACTATCTTACTTTAGGCTTGTGTTTATTTTATTAGATTTAATCTAATAAAACCCACTCTAGTTTGTCTGGATTAAAGTAGTAATATTATTATTTAATCACGTTCTGGTTTAAAACATGTGAATTTGTATAAAATCGAAGAAAAATAATAATTTAACATACCTTATTTCTTTTACATTCATTTAATATTAATTTTTTTAAAATATAATTTTTTTTATCATCATTTTATTCTTATACAATGCGTGTGTAAAATAAAGGTAAGAATGTGTCCTACTTATTCATAAAACCGAAAGGTAATAAAGTTGAATTGCATTGAGTTTTAAAATGATAAATGATTTTTTTTACACATCTAAATTTTTTAGATTCATTTAATAGTATTCTTAATTATTTTTTACTCTTTTTTTTTTTAAATTATAAAATTTAATATTTTTTAGATTATTTTACTCTTATATTTTGAGTCAAATGAATGTAAAAATGTGTGATAGTATTATTACACTTTTAAAATAATTACTTTTATCATATTGGTGGTAACCCCGTCGGCTTTTGATAACTATAAGAGACCTTGTTCTGTACGTTTGCTTCTCTTAACAATTAATGTGCCGTGTGGTTTTTGAATTGTTTCAGAAATCAAAACCAATGGGTAGTGCTAACCAGATGTTGAACATTTGTGCTCCAATGACAAATGAACAACAATCTGTATCTGTTGAGCAGATTGTGAATAACATGAAACATGCAAAGGCAGAAGGTGCTGATACAGTAGAGGTTAGGCTGGACTGCATCACCAGCTTTCACCCTCTCCTTCACCTCAAAATCATCCTTCAAAATAAGCCACTACCCGTGCTTATTGCTAACAGGTAATTCATCTCAACTCTCTTATTATCTTTGTTTTCTTGGGAATATAAGGAGGAGTCTAATTCACATATTTAGTAGAAATAAAGAAGAAAATCTATAAATTTATTAAGATTTTGAATTGGAGATGATATAGATCCTTTATATGAGTTTGAGTGATGTTTTATCAGTATTGTATTTTCTTGGTGCATCTTTTAGAACTCACATAAGCTATAGCCGTTTTTGTTTTCTCTTTTTTTCTGTTTTCCGAATCTGATAGCAGGTGAAACAACATGTTAAACAAATATTTGGATAACGGAACAATGGTTGAACAAATCAGAAATCTTGTTAGGATAGATTTTAACTCATGATTTTGATATCATGTTAAGAATTTACTTTAAGTTTAACTTAACTTCATAAAACCGACTTATAAGATGAGATTTGTATCTATATATACTCTAAATTGGTCTTATCTAATGTGATACTTCCAACAGAGTTGGAAGAGAGAGTGTATGAATTCCCTAAAAGAACCCATCATCTTTTGATAATTTTTTGTCTTAGCATGATAGGATTATCACTGGTGACATAACTCACCTTTGCAGTGCTTAAGTGATAGTCCAAAATTTAAATTTTAGACTACTGATTAAGTGGGAATAGTTCACGCTAGATCATTTATTTTCATCGCCATTTTTTTAACTTTACCACAAACTTATCCTGCTATTATATCTTACTCCTTTGTATTCAATGTGTTTGTTCTATTTACTTGTTTAAAGGAAAAAATGGGATGGTAGTTTATCCAAAGGCGATGACAGCATGCTACTGGAAGCATTGCAATTAGCTGTGGAATTGGGGGCTGATTTCATAGAGGTTGAGCTGAAGGTATCCCTTATAAATTTTTCTTACAATATCTCGTTAATGTAATTCTAATTTTCATCCATATAATCGCAGTTTTGTATTTATTATGTTTGAAGAACTTTCATACATTTGTAAAAAAATATATATCACCTATTGCATCATGTTATTTTTGAAATAAGCTTATCACATGCATTTGCTTATTATAAATAGCCACTGAATGATGCACTCTTAGAGAGTGAAATCCCACTTGGGTGCTTATCATTACACTGTATGGTTGTTCAGGAAGCTTCTTGTCTTCCTACATTGCTGGAACATAAGAGAAATCATAACAGTCATGGAAAAATAATTGTTTCTTGCTATGTGGATGACATCACCCCTCCGCAAGAAGAACTCCTTCAACTTGTTGCACGCATGCAAGCAACTGGATCAGATATCATCAAACTTGTGACACATGCAGCTGATATAACAGAACTTACAAGAATATTTAGCTTGTTTCCTCATTGTCAGGCATGGATTTTTCTCTTTTTTAAAGTTTACATCTCTTCAATGATAGTATTTCCAGTATAAATTGTACTAAGGCAATAGTAACTTTGACACTAGACAGAGCCAGCAGGAGAAATCTTGTTCTCTTGGTTTGTTCAGTGTGGAATAAAAATGATTTTTATGAAGAAGGATGCTTCTAATGGAAAAAGATGGAAATCTGACAAGCTGTTCTCTTTTTTGTTCAGATCTTTTCAATATTTTTGTGTAATAGTAAAATTAATTTTCTCATTCTTTGTTTCTACTTTATAATGTTTGCCTGCTCTGGTTAGAATCTGCAGGTACCATTGATTGCTTACTCTGTTGGAGAAAGAGGACTTCTAAGCCAGCTTCTATGTCCAAAATTTGGTGGGTTTTTTGTGTATGGATCATTGGCAGGAAATCCAATCCCTGGTATCCCTTCTCTTGACAGTCTCAAGGAAGCCTATAAATTGGAGGATGTCAATGAAGATACTAAAGTTTTTGGGCTCATCTCAAAACCAGTTAGCCACAGCAAAGGCCCTATATTGCATAATCCTTCCTTCAGACATGTAAACTACAATGGAATCTATGTCCCCATGTTTGTTGACGATCTTAAAGAGTTCTTTAGCACCTATTCAAGCCTTGATTTTTCTGGTTTTAGGTATGTCACATGTTGCTATTCATCCACTTACAAGTTGGAATCATATATTCCACTTTGAGATCCTCATCCTTACTTGATACTGTTTGAATTTACAGTTAGCATGAATGAATTTGTTTAATAGCTTTGTTATCACTTCAACCATTTCAGGGTTTGTATTTACTTCTTATTTGGAAAATTCTCATCGACTTTTGTATTGCAGTGTTGGAATTCCATATAAGGAAGAAGTTCTAAGGTTTTGTGATGAAGTCCATCCGCTTGCTCAGGTTGGCTTAGTCTTCCATTCAACATATAAAAGTGTTCCACAGTAGATGTCTTTTTCCAACATCACGGCTGAACATGTATTTCCATAGTAGTTCTTCCCTGTGTTAAGATATAATAAATGTTAAAAATCTTACATCAATTAGAGATAAGACCAAATTACAATATAAAAGTGAATGTAAATATCATCTTACAAGACTCTTTTATAAGATTGAATTAGACTTAAAGTCAACTTTTTAATATGGTATCAAAGTCATGTTAGCCCGTATCTTAGTTATCTAGTCTTACCTGATATCCGACATTATCTTCAATACAAAACCTTAAGGTTCATTCATTTGTACTAAATATTGGACTTTCAATGATTGTAGTCTTAGAAGCTCATTAAACAACTTCAGCTAGTTTTATAATGTCAACACAAAATTTGGTAGATGGAATCATGTATTATTTCCAGTAACTTGATTCCATGACCATATGTTTCGGTGGTGCATATAAATATAATTGAAGTATGCCTTTCCATGCATTAGCTGAACGTTTTTACGTATTTTTATTTTAGAGTTGAAAACTGATAATTTGAAATGGCACTGATGTTATTCTGAAAGATTAGTCCGTCTAAATTAGTTTAATGAAAATTAATTAAGGTAAGCTATTAGTTGAAATTAATGGTGCTTTTTAACTGGACCTAAGATGCGGCTATTCTTCCATAATTAATTTTTATTAATGCATAATCAATTTATTTTGTTTCATGTTCAACCAGTCTATAGGAGCTGTTAATACTATCATAAGGAGACCAGGAGATGGGAAGCTTGTTGGTTACAATACAGATTGTGAGGCTGCAATTACTGCAATTGAGGATGCACTCATTGGTAATTCTTCCGCACTGTTTCGCTTAGTTTACTTTCTTTGACCTTGCCAAAAGATATAATTGTAAGAAATTAACATCCTAAAAGCATGCTCTTATGTTTACAGTGGAGGAGGTTCACTAGAAAGATACAACATCATAAGATTTGAACCTGTTTCGGATCGAAGGGTCGAAAACTATTCCTTCACACTTTATCACTTCATTCAATATGTAGATCTTCTTACAATAGCTTATCGTTTATTCTTCTGTAAAGTCCAAACTAAGCGGGTGTATATCTGGCAAAGGTATTCCGACGCCCAAGTCAATTTTAGTTATACCGATAAGTTATCACAGTTAAGTATTAAATGTCCAATAAATACAATCACTTACCTCCTTACTTTACCTCTGTATTTATAGATTTGGGAGTGAGCTTTTGATTAGAGTTGACCCAATTACAGTCCAATGTCTCATAAGTAGTATCCTTAATATGTAGGGTGACTGTTTGGTCACCTATGAGGTTGGCAACCGATCAGCCCATGTTATCTTGAAGGTTCTAGAGAATTGATCGATCGATCGCTTTGGGAAATATGTTGACCGGGAGGTCTATACTGTATAGAACCTAACCACATAAAGAATTGACACAACTATTGTTGGAAATCCAAGTGTAAGTCTAAGTCCCACATTGAATAAAAATGAAAAAGTAGAGCACTATATAAAAATGAAAGACCCATTAACCCATTGTAAGGTTTTGGGTAAAGCACTGTATAAAAATAAAAGACCTATTGTCTTAATGTTTTGGGTAAAAATGTTGTATCTCTCCAGTAAACATTCTTCATTATAAACCTAACATAGACTAGATCATCTTAAAGGTGAAAAATAAAACCCTTTATCATTTAACAAATGAGGTTGTGAAACAACATGAAGGACCATTTTTCTTAAAAGCTTGAATTGTCGGGTGCCTACAATTTTTTTTACATGTCATTTGATTAGAGAATTTTTTTTAACTAGAACATAAATATCCTGATCTAAGTTTTGTAATATTTTTCAATTTATTATCTAACTCAATTCCTTCTTCCAATGGGCAATATCAAATTACAGTTTGTGTAATTTTTACTAATACTATTTTACTGATTCCCCTGAATCAAAATTTGTCAGAGCATGGTTGCAATGATGGTGGAGCATCTTTAGGCTCAGCCCTTGCTGGTCGATTGTTTGTGGTAGTTGGTGCGGGAGGTGCAGGGAAAGCACTTGCATTTGGTGCTAAAAGCAGAGGAGCTCGTCTAGTAATATTTGACATTGATTTTGGTATAAAAATAAGGGATATATTCTCTATAATAAATTTAATTTTCCTTTATTCTTTCTCATCTTAAAGCTTAAGTTTTACCAACATTAACATACCAGTCACCACAAGCACCCTTATCTTTAATCTACTTACCATTCATCCATATTATTAAACAAATCTTTATTAGCATATATCTTAAACCAAATTTCAATACAGTAAATTGTTTCTCCTCTGCCCTGGAGTTTATGTTTTGTTAAGGGCATTTATTATGTTAGTTCGTATGTTCACTGTTATGTCTGTATCTTTATTGCACATTGTTATTATCATTTTTGCATTGACAAATGTTCTGTTATTCTCTATTTTTTTTAAAAAGACAGAGCAAAATCTCTTGCGTGTGCTGTATCTGGTGAGGCTCAGCCTTACAAAGAGTTGGTGAACTTTGAGCCAGAGAAAGGGGCAATTCTTGCAAATGCAACACCTATAGGAATGCATCCAAATACTGATAGAATTCCGGTGGCAGAGGTTCTAAACTCTTTATTCAAATGAATCAGCACAAAAACATAGATACAAATATTTAATTTTATTTTCTAGTAAAATTGAAGCATTATTTGAAGGGATCCAAAATGTGTCATAGTAAACTGAATTTACTATGTCAAGTTTTCAAAGATATGCTATAGTTGTTGGGGGTGGTGAACTCCACACTTGGTAAAAAATATTGCCACTTTCGGACAAACTCTCGCAGATTTGCTTTTGGTACCACTCCAAAAAACATCTTATCAATAAAGGTATTTATGTATATATAAACTTATATCTGTTTCTTCTTTTAATCGATGTGAGACTTTGTTTGTATTCCAACAATAGTAAATTGAACAGGTTTTCAAAAATATGTTATAGTAAATTGAATTTAGACAGGTTTTCAAAAATTTGTCCTAATAAGTTAGATTTATTATGACAGTTACTCATTTACCTATCATAATAAATCTTATTATGACAGATTTTCATGATGTCATAAAAAAAGCAAAATTTCTATGACTCCTACAACTATAACACTAAAATAGTATTAGTAGTCTCACATTAACTAGAGATAAAACTAATTTAGAATATATAAGTGGATATAAACCTTATTTTACAAACTAGTTTTATGAGGTTAAAGTTCACTCCTTAACATGGTATCAAAGCTATAGTTAGAATTAATCTGTGTGATTAATCTCTTTTAACAAAAGTTTTCATTAAATTTATAAAAGTGAAACTTCAATTTTAATTAAAGAAGTGTACCACATGCAATCTTAGTTTTGTCATTAAAAATTATTGTTGCTGCCCTATTCTTGAAGGCAACTTTGGAACATTACTTGTTAGTCTTTGATGCTGTATATACACCAAGAAGAACAAGATTATTGAAGGAAGCAGATGCTGCAGGAGCAACAACTGTGGGTGGGGTAGAAATGTTCCTAAGGCAGGCTATTGGTCAGTTTAATCTTTTCACGGGCTTAGAAGGTACAACATTCTTTTTCTTTTCATGGAGTTATCTGCATCATCAAACTTTTTTTTTTATTTGTTAACTATAAAAAAATTAAAGTTTCTCGTCACCAAACTATATAACTTTTACATATTATCTGTTCAAAAATATATTATGCATAAATGTTATAAAATATAAGATTAAAAAACAATTTTTTATAATAATTTAGACACGGAAAATATATTTAACTTAAAAAATGACATTATCGATTACCTTGCAGCAATTGAATTAGGTGCATTAGTTGAGTTTAATGTATGAATCTGGTGTAAAGTTCATTATGTGATCTTTTTTTGTGTGTGTGCAGCTCCTAAAGAATTTATGCGAGAAATTGTTTTATCCAAGTTTTGAAGATGTTTCTTCAATAAAATGCTCCTACGACTTGGTGGAGGCTGCTTCTCATTTCTCTTAGAACTAGAACGTTTCCTGCATTGTTTTTTTTTTCCTTTCACACAAGTCTTCCTTTATTTTCCCAAAAACATCTTCAAGTATGAGATTATTTATGTTATTAATGAATTTAACTATTTTTATTAATTTTATGTATAATGAAATCAATCACACTAATTCACAAACATGAATTTATCAATACTTGAATTTACTTGTCTTGAATAATGTTCTGCTCAGTTAGTATTATTCAACTTACGGAATCACACAAAAGCAAATGTTTTGATTTCTTTTTCTGAGAAAATATTATATTTGATAATTAGAAATGGATATTTAATTTAATAAATGAATTATTTTGTGAAATATTATTATGTTTTTTATATTACCAAAAAATATAAATATTATAATATAAATTAAATTTGGTGTTTATTTGAGAAGCTCTTGATGAATTTTATTTTCGAATGCTGAGATCATAATTGCTAGAAAAAATATATATTATTTTTAAATATTTTTTAAAAAGTTAAATTTATTTTTAGTTTTTAAATTACTATGAAATTTTATGTTTAATTTTTATCATGAATTCTTTTCTTGATAGACGAATAAGTGATATCAGAGTTCATGGATAGTCTTGGTGACTTGAGAATCAAAGTATGAGTCTAAATCCCACATTTGGTAGAAATGAGAAAGTGAGATAGCATATAAAGATGAATACTCATTAATTCATTGTCTTAAAGTTTTGAATAGAAAGTGATGTTAACCCCTTGTCTCTTTAGACTCAGATCTCATTGGTGATGTTTTCTGTAGAAATAAAAAAATTAAACAACATATAAGATAGAAGACTCATAAACCCATCATCTTAAAGTTTTGGCACAAAACTCCATCTTTAAAGACTAATTGTTCTTATATTTTATGAAAGTAATGTAAAACATCATCTTCAAAAAAGGACATGTGAAGGTTATATTTTAGTCAATTATTTTAAGATTTTAGATTAAAAGTGATGTCAATCTTATATGTGGATTAGACTCAATTGGTGTTATATTTCCTCAGGAAACTCCGTCTCTAAAAACTAATCGTTCTTATATTTTATAAAAGTAATGTAAAACATCATTATCAAGAAAGGACGTATGGAAATTATATTTTAGTCCATTATCTTTTTTTTTTGTTAGAAGTGATATTAATCCTTTATATAAAAGTTGGACTCAATTGATGTTGTATCTTTTCATTAAATTCTTTTTAACAACTGAGTTTTTATACTTTATGAAAGTAGTGGATAATATAATTTTTAACAAATGACATGTGGAAGTTATTGTTAATCTCACTATTACTGTAAATTCATAATTATTGTTAGTCTTGCTATTATTATCATCATCATTGTTATTACTATTTTATATATATATATATATATATATATATTATATTATGTGATCTTATTATTAGATAAAAAAATAATGTTTATCTAATTTTTATATTATTTTATTTTATTTGTATCAAACGAATTTTAAAGTGTTTTTCCATGTCAATTAATAAGAAAGAAGGAAAGAAGAAAAATATGAAGATTAAATAATATTTATAAAATTTTATAAACAATGAACGCAATGATGTTCGGTTCAATTATTCAACCGTAATATTGATTAATAATTATAATTAAATAATATATTTTAAAGATCCAATCTAAATCTAATACACATCAAGTTTATATATATGTTTTAGTACATACTATATTTGGATTTTTTTTTCAATTCATTTTAAATTAGATTAAATCTAAATTGAATTTACTTTATCAATTAAATTAAATTTAAATAAATTAATATAATAAAACTAACTATTAAATTTAATAGACATGGACTAAAATGACTTGATTACAAATGGATTCACGCTGACTTAGGTTTATTTAGATAATAATCAATTTAATTCAACTTGACTCAGCTCGACTTTTATCTTAAACTAACTCAACTCAATTTGGGTTCGAGCTAGTTCGGCTCAATTTGAAGTCAGACTGACTTATGTCAACCTAGGTTCAACTCACTTGACTCAACTTGGATTTGGATCACTTCAACTCAATCTCGACAAAAGATAACTTAAGTCAACTTGGACTCGGAATAACTTGACTCGACCTAGGTCAAACAAAGTCATCTTGGATCCAAGGGTCAAGTAGAGTTGGTATAAGCCAAGAATCGAGCTGAGTCAACACAAGAGTCGAGTTGAGTCAGTCTAAGTGAAAGGGACAATGGGTTCATTCGAGTCCGTTGGGGCTTAAGGTCAACTCGAGTTTGCCAACACCAAAAGTCAAGTCAAGTTTGTAAGTGTTAAAAGTCGAGTTGAGTTGAGTAGACTCAAGCTGATCTTAGTCGAAAGTTAAGCCGAATCGATCAATGCCGAAAGTCAATAAGTATCTACCTTAGTGTAATTAATTTTATCTTATAAAAGATAATGTGCTAAATAATTTTCTTAGGTGTACAAAATTATTATTTACATTGGGTTATCAATTGAAAGACAATAGAATTTACCATCCAAACGTTGAACGAAGATGTTTGGTTAATGGTAAACACTTTTGAAAAATGAATTCTACAATTATAATTTATAGTAAAAAGAAGATTATGTGTCTATCAAGAATGAACATGGCATAAATGAGTTAGAGTGGCGAGTCCCTTTAAAAAAAGTTGTAGAGCAAATGTTTTTTAAAAGTATTGTCATTTCATTTTGTCCTTAAAAGTTTCAGTATATTCAATTCACTTTTCAAAATTTCCATCTTCATCATAACTAGTCTCCAAATTTATCAATTTGAATTGTAACAATTTCATATTTTTCTAATTTTTCTAGCACGCAGGGGAAAGATCTTTGCCTCATGCCGATTTGTTGGGTCATTAATAGGGGTGAACAAATGAAATTGTACTGAACTAAAAACTAATTTGTCTATAATATAAACTGAACTGAACTACTAACTGAATTGTAAATTGTATCAAACTACAATATAACTGAACTGAACTACTAACTGATTTGTAAATTATTCTAAATTACAATATAAACTGAACTAAATTACTAACTAAATTGTAAACTGCACTAATTTTAACTATTATACTATGTTTACTTTTTTTAGAGGAAAAATACTCTTATTAGAAAGAAAAATAAAATCACTTGAGTATATAAATTAATTAGTTTATGTATAAATTTGTTTGTAAAATTTCATCTAATTAATTTATTAAGTTCAATTTTTAAATTTACAAGAGAACTGTGCCGATCCGCCCACAAGTACGAAAAATATGAGATGAGTTGAGATTTCAGGTATGTCAGTCTGCATAAAAAAGAAACAATTCTTAGATTTTTGTATATTAATTTTACATTTGTATATATTATTTTTTTTTTGGATTTCTACATAGACGTTTAAAATTTTTGTATGAGTGGAAAATGATCAATCTTATATTTGAATGTGCTAAAATAATTTTTCATGCAAGTCTAATTATAGATATGAATATGATAAAAAAATTGGATTATCAATATATCATTAAACTCTTTAAAGTTTCTATTTAATTTTGTGAACCTGTTAAAGTTATCTAATTTATAAGATATTGATAGTTTTATCACATGCCAAAAAAAGTTTGATCTTGCCAGATAGCCCGATTTACATTTTAACACTCAAAATTATTTTACCCTAATATGGCATTATAATTTATTATTGTTTTTTTTTTCTTTACAAATACAAAAATTTATTTTTATATGATCATTTTATTTTTATAAGTGTCCATCATTTACACAATTTTTTTGAAATTATTTACAAATTTAAAACTGAAGGTATTTTAAGAAAAAGATACTGTAATTTTAATAGTATAAAAATGAAGATATAAAAAAAAAGTAGAACCATCATCTCAACCTAACAAACAAACTAACCTGACCACAAAAACAGTACAGTTAACTGCAATTAACTGAACCGAAAGTTTATTAAGTTCAGTTTTAAAAAACTGAACTATAAAACAATATATTTAAGTTATAGTAAAAATGATTCAGTTCTTTTTAGTATAATATAGTGTAATTTAATATAATACAGTATAATTCAGTATTTTTTGCCTAACCCTAGTCATTACCATCTCCAAATCTACATGTCATCCCATAAACCTTTTCATTAACAACGATGAACCTTCCTCTTTCGGAATGTCCACTCTCATCCTATAATTTTCCACTCTTTTCAATTTCCTGCTTTTTTATTATTATTATTAACAATAAGAGGTTGTGAAAGAATCAAATGTAGGCATATAAAAAAAATATGCATATTATATCGGTTAGAAGGCCATCCCATGTAATATACACATTTAAAGATAGTTTTATGAGGTATATTACATTGGTCAATGAAAATAACCAACTTAAAAAATACTGTCACTTTACCTCTACAAGAGTTGAAATTGTT
This sequence comes from Vigna reflexopilosa, assembly GCA_027742785.1. Taxonomy (NCBI): domain Eukaryota; kingdom Viridiplantae; phylum Streptophyta; class Magnoliopsida; order Fabales; family Fabaceae; genus Vigna; species Vigna reflexopilosa. The sequence continues at coordinate 24,702,274 of CM050926.1, read as the reverse complement.
GCAATATTGATATAATTATAAAGACATAACAATCAATGTAAAATGTGTTTGACCTTTTTCATCGTTTACCTTTACATCAATTACATAACCAATGTAACATACTATAAATAATTAATGTAAAATGTATATCTTTTAGTAGTATATTAACCGCCTAACTTTCTTAATTTCACATGTACTTTTGAGAGCTATCATGCATGAATATATATATATATATATATATATATATATATATATTTTTTTTTTTTTTTAATTATACCCTTTTACTTAGAATTACATAACGAGAAGTGAAGAAGTAAGAAAATGGGAAAACTAATGTGTTTGTGATTTTCTAGATATTTTTAAGGAATTAAGGAATATGGTATTGAGTGTCAAAGTTGATGTTGAGTACCAAAAGATGATTTAGCAAAGATTCAAATGTAGTCCCTATTGCGTTAAGCCTCAAAGAAGAAACCTTCATTGTAAAGAAACTTCAAGTATCATAATTGACAAGTAAGCTTAAAGGAAACTCCCTTAGGAAAGAAAGTTTCCCTATTGACAACCAGACTAGAGGTTCAAGCTAGGAGAAAACCACATAGGAAGGAAACATCAAAGGCTGACCACCACTGTTGGAGTTATTGTTACCTTTTAATTTCTATAAAAACATAGTCTTGCTCTGGTATTTGTATGTTGATTTCCATACACTCTTTGTAATAAATGTTAGAAGAACCATGTGAGGAGGACATCAGTTCTAAATGCATAAACTTGAATTCATTATCACGAGCATCTAAACTTTATCTTATTAGGATTGAATGTAAACTTCTTTAATTCTCTACATTGTTGTTTATTTAATATGTGTTACATGTTTGCTTTATATGTTGGTGATTTGATTTATTTTCATTGCTTGATTACTTGATCACTCATCTTAGTTCATCAACTTAAATAGAGTGGAAATTGGTTTAAGTATCCCATTAAATCTCTTAATATTGTTAGATGCTAGGAATATATTTAACTACTTTAGCTTAGTATATAGTCATGTTCTTAATGCAAGGAGTCATTTAATCAGGGGCTGAGGAATCACACTGAATTTGATAACCTTAGGTTCTAAATGAAAATAATGGATTTTGGATTATTATAAAGAGCACTTTCGAGAACACTAAAGTAATGAAAGTAACTTAGTGAGTAAATAATAATGCAGTAGAAGAAGATTTCAATCCCAATATTCTTATCATCATTATGTGGATGCAACCTTGTTATGCTTCAATTGAATTAGTGCACTTGTTATAAAAATTAGATTTGTATTGGAATCCCAACAAGTGTCAACTATTGTAGTATAGTGTTAAATGATTTCAACATTTAAGAGGAATTTTAACTATGAGAATAGAAAATGAAATGTCTACAGTGTGACTATAACTGTATTAACTTATGATGTGGTTGGGAAATGCATACATCCTCACTCCCATATAGCATATATTGTGGAGTTTTATGATTAATATTTGCATTAGGAGCATGCCAACATACTACAAAATTTGAAAATGCATACTATATATGAAACGATAATTTTGTAACTTCAATCACTTTCTCACCTTTTCTTCTCATCCATGCGAGGGTGCGTATTTCATACTCATCCTTAAATATGCACTCACAAATCAATGTAATTCCCTTGAAACAAACGATTGTCTCCCTCACTTTTCTTTCTTTATGTATAGGATAATTGTAGAAGTAAACTAAGGCTAACACATACACACATATGAGCACATACAAACATAAACATACACATACATATACAAATACAAAGACACACACACATACATACATACATATATATATATATATATATATATATACACACATACATACATACACATATACTTACACACACATACATATATACGTATGTATGTATATTTATATGTGTGTATTAATTTTACATTATCACCTGTCAAACTCTGTAACATTTCTCTTGACAAGGTTTGTACCATGTTCTAATATATTATAATTTCACTATATCATTATTCTATGTAGGGTGTGTAACACACCACTCACATTAAGGACATACATGGTGGAAATAGAGAGAGACACGATTTTGTGATATAAAAGTTAAACAAATATTGTAAGTATAAGCATTAATAAGTTTTAATACTATGTTGTGAAAATGAAACTATTAGTCTAACTCAATCTCACAGTGTGTATGTGTACGTGTGTGTATGTGTTGTGGAGTTTTATGATTAATATTTGCATTAGGAGCACGCCATCACACTACGGAATTTGAAAATACATACTAGATATGAAAGGATAATTTTGTAACTTCAATCACTTTCTCACCTTTTCTTCTCATCCATTCAAGGGTGCGTATTTCATACTCATACTTAAATCTGCACTTACAAATCAATGCAATTCCCTTGAAACAAATGACTGCCTCCCTCACTTTTCTTTCTTTATGTATAGGATAATTGTAGAAGCAAACTAAGGCTAACACATACACACGAACATACAAACATACACATACATACATACACATACATACATACACACACACATATACATACATACATACACACACATGTATATATATAGACACACACACACACATGCATACATATACATACACATACACATACACACACATGCATACATACACATACACACACACACATATACATACACATACACACACACATACATATGTATGTATGTATATTTATATGTGTGTATTAATTTTACATTATCATTTGTCGATGTGGGACTCTATAACATTTCTCTTGATGAGGTTTGTACCATGTTCTAATATATTATAATTTCATTATATCATTATTCTATGTAGGGTGTGTAACACACCACTCACATTAAGGACATACATGGTGGAAATAGAGAGAAAGAGGATTTTGTGATATAAAAAGTCAAACAAATATTGTGAGTATAAGCATTGATAAGTTTTAATACTATATTGTGAAAATGAAACTATTAGTCTAGCTCAATCTCACTATATATATATATATATATATATATATATATATAATTTTATCATTCGTCGGTATGAGATTCTACAACATCTCTCTTGACACCCTGCTCTAATATATTATAATTTCACTATATAATTATTCATATTAAGGACATACACAGTGGAAATAGAAAGAGACACAATAGTATGATATAAAAAGCCAAACAAATTTTGTGAGTACAAATATGGATAAGTTTTTATACTATATTATGAAAATGAAATTCTTTACTTTACTCAATCTTGGAGGTAAAGTTTATACATTACTTATATATATATATATATATATATATATATATATATATATATATATATTTGACCATATTTCTAAACAATGTTAAAAGTGTGTCATTTTGTCTATTTTTCTATGGTTCTGTTTTTTCTCTCAGCTACTCCACATTCCATCAAATTGGAATCAGAGCCTGGTTGAGTGAGGACCTGAGGAGCTTCAGAATCACGATACAATGCGGCTAGTCAAAGTGGTTGAGACAAAGAAGGAAGAAGGGAGTCAAGATTATGGTTATGTTTTCTCTCTACTACTCCACGTTCCATCAAATTGGTATCAGAGCCAGGTTCAAGACACATTTGATCATGGAATCCTATTTCCCATTGGAAGACAGAAATTTGAGCTAGAATTAGTTGACTACATTGATTCAGATCATGGTGGTGATCTAGTGGAAAGGAAGAGCACTTCTGGATACATATTTTTGTTGAATAATGCACCTATCGCTTGGTGTTCTAAAAAGCAACCAGTAGTTGCTTTATCCAGTTGTGAAGCTGATAGGTATTAGAGTGAACAATTCTGGTATTCGAGGTACGAGGCCTCCAAGCAAAGAAGATAGAAATTTGGTAAATGATATTCCCCTTTTCCAAGTTTTATTACAATATTTATATTCTCTGCATCACTAACGGTTTATCCGTATATCACGGTAACCACATAAATACAGTAAGAAAATGTTCTAGCAGAAAAGATTCTCACAAAACAAACATAATATACTCTCTCTTAATTCACGTATTTATCCCAATCTGTGGGTCTCCTAATATTTCTCTTGGGCTTAGCAGTTGATCCACTCTCCTCCTAGATGCATATTGTATCAAAAGCAGAGGGAGTTTTGCAGCTTCCCAAAGAGTGTTGCTGGAAGAATTACTAAAGGAATTGATGATTCCTATAAAGACTCCACTACATCTAAGAATAAACAATATTTATGTCATAAATCTGTCCAAGAACTAGTGAACAAAGGAAGTATAGTCTTAATATACTGTAAGACTGAAGAACAAATTACTGATATTTTTACAAAGGGTTTGAAGATTGAAAGCTTTGATTTAGTAAAGAAGAGGATTGGTGCTATCTCCATAAGTGCTTGTCTTAGAAAGAAGTATTAGTGTATAATAAACTAAGACAACTGTCATTAAAACTCTCTTAACACTTGTACATTACTATTATAAAAACCTTACACCTGTACCAGTTTTAGTTAATCTAAAATTCTATACATTTACTTCAGTATTAAAAGTCTGTCTTTTTCTCTATTTTTCTATGATTCCGTTTTCTATCTGCTACTCCACATTCCATCATTGCTATCTCGGAGGTGTAAAATATTGGAGATTTACAATATTGATGCTAAAAATACATTTTTGCATAGCAGACTAGATTTATAAAGTACACACGTAGTAATGTATCCGAGTAGTTGTCAATGGAAAATTATGCTTATATGTTGTTTTTAGCATTTGAATTTGGTTTTGATAACATCTTTTGCACACAATATAATGTCAGGATGTGGTTTTGAATATCTTGAAGTTCCACATTGAATATATCAGTTTTCAAATTTTCTTTTCCTTTATATAAAACTTTGTTCTAAACAAAGTTAGATTTATTTAAGTGAATCTAACTGCAAGCGAAGACTGGCATGTCAAATTCAAGGTAAGTTTTTCAACTTCTTTTCTTTTATAATCATTTTACTTTTGTTTTTTACTTGTAAGCTATTTGTTTTTATTTTACATTGTACGTAAATTTAGATGATGCTAAAACTTACTTTTTATCAATTATTATGCATTAGATATTGCTTTTATTAGAAAACATAATTAATTGACAACAAAACAATTGATTCATAGGTTACAAACAACTAATTCTATTATTACATAAAAGATAAAAAAGAATCTTGTATTTACGAATATTTACAAATAAAATTCGGTACTGATATTAATAAATATCTTTAATAAATATTCGTGGATAACGAAGATTTACTAAGGAATGGATAAAGTATTGTGATATCTCATTTGTGAATATTCCTAAATACATGCTACTCACTCAGTTATTTTTTTAATAATAATTACTATTAAGTTTTATTTTAATATATTTTTAAAAATCAAACTCAAAATAAAATTATTAGTAAAAAATAATAATTATTGAAGAATGATTTAAAATTGAACTTTATATACTTTTATTTTTTATTTAGCTTATAAAATTTAAGCTATTTTTAAAAGATATATTTTTGTTAAAATTTATACGGGCCGCAACTCATTTAAGTTAATATTATATTAATACTTTTTGTAAATAATTTGATTTGAATTATATTTTAAAATTATTTTTATATTTAATTTTTATTTCAAAAGTTTGATTTTAAATAATTTTATTTAAAATTAAAAAATAAAATATAAAAATATTTGCAGGTATTAAATACCGTATATACTTTTTCACATACTCACACAAGTAACGAGATGAAGAGCGAAATAATTTTTTTAGGTGAATCGGATACTTAGTGTATCCAACCTACTCTAACAGTTGTCATCATTGACTTGTTACACCAATATACTATCATGCATCATTGAAATATACATTACATAAATAAAATATCTTACATTAAAATTATATTACTAAACTTATAATAGGTTTAATTTTAATATCACCAATCCTCATTTAATACCAGTCATATTACTTTTATTGCAAAGAAAAAAATTGGAGAGAACTTTTGTTAAATCAATAGTAATTAATAACTAAAATATTTGCAATTTATGTCAAAATAATTTTTCTTATTACTTATAAAGAAAAATAAATAATTATATTTATAGTTCTTTACTTTATTTTTTATTTGATAGATTACATGTAAAATTTAATAGAATTAATAAAATTAAATAATAAATGTAAATATTTGTGTTTCTGTTATTTGCACGTAAAATTTACAAGGAATAATTGGTGTTTATTGACGAATAATTGGTATTTTATGTATAGTAATATTTATTTATAAATGGGATGGATGTAAATTGTATATGAAGTTAAATTTAATTAAAATTAAAATTAATTTATATTTTATTATTTTAAATTTAATTAAAATTAAATTAAATTTATATTATTATATATATATATATATAATTTTTTTTAATTTTATTTTAAAAGTTTATAAAATATTTGTTTCAAATGTCTGTAATATTTAGGAATACTCACATGATTTAAAATACATATAAACATTTTAAACAAATATTTAACAAATAATAAAGTGAATATAATTTGTTTTAGAACGAGTAAATATTATTCATAGATCCTAGTTATATCTAATTGGGAGATACGATGAAGAGTTTCTTTGTATATAATGTTAGATTGATTGTTGAGTTGAATTAAGTACTTTTAGTATAAACAGTTAAGAATAAATTAGATAATAGATTTATAAAATTTAAAAATTCCATAAAATTGACCAAAATATTACATAGAAAAGTTAATTAAAAGTGAAAATTATAAAAATTAAAATAAATTATATAATTAAATATAAGAGTTAAGTTACAAATTAATCAAAATTTTATAAATACATTATTTTTATTTTCCTATCCGTTTCTATACTTAATAAAATGTTGATATTTATAAATGAGGTATTTATTTAACATCTCCTTGTTAGAATTATCGACCATCTCCTATAATTCTCTGGAAGTTTCCGAGAAGTAGGAGAAAAATATAATTAGAGGAGATTACGAGGGCCCGTTTCTTCTGATAATAAAAAACGGTCAGAATTTTCCCCTTTGTTCTGTTCTCACTTTTTCACTTCCCGCTTTTATCTCTATGGCTGGGAGTGAGTGAGTGTGATTAGCGTACTATATACAGTGAGGTTAACTGTTTATCTCTTTCCCACTCGTTTCAATGGCGTAGCGGTTGCTGTGCAAGTGAGTTTCCTCACCGATCTGGCTGTGCTTTAGTGTTTTAGGTCAAACAAAACGATTTCCTATGCTCCTTTATTTACTCTTTATTTTGTTCACTCATTTCCTCTGTTAGGGTTTAGGTTATGTTTTTTGTCAGCTTTGCAAATTTCAGTGTTGTCTAAAATTTACATTATTAGTGTGTTGTTATCATCATTATCGTTATCATGTTTATGTAAAACTTTTTTTTTTTCATATTTTGTGCAAGGATATGTTTTTCTTTATAGCCTACGGAAACACGTTTTACCTTTTCTTTTCTTTTTCTAAGGTTTTATTTATATAGGCATCTGAACAGCAGCCAAGAAGAACATAAGGAGAAAAAAATAAAATAAGTTTATCTAAGGTAACTCAAAATAGTTTAAGTATAAGGTGACGTTGGAATATCTGTCATTTAGGTTCTTCAGAAGCTAAATGTGGGTAATATATAAAGGTTATGTAGGAAGAAGAATAAGTAAACTGATTTTGGATAAAATCACTTATTTATGAGCTAGTTTGTGGAATTTCTCATTCCAAAAAGTTGATTTTAAGTTAGTTATGAGTTGGGATAGGAGATACTTGTCTACAAATTTCAATAAATTATTATACGCTTGGTCTTATTTTTACTGTTTTTGATATTGATATAAAAACTAGTTTTAGATTACAAAGTAACTTATTTATTGTTTTTATTCTCTTCTCTTATAAGTATTTTTAGAGAAGTTTGTATAAACATGTTTCATATGTTCAAAAGACTATACATTGCTTAGGAGTTTATGTAAAAAAGTATGTCCTAAGATATCATTGCTGAATGAAACCAACTATTAAGATTTGCTAACTTAATTACTTGGACTATCACATAAGCAATCATGCCTTTAATAAGAAACCTTGGTGCTTGGTAAAGCTATCTCCATGAGCAAAGTTTCTTCTAGAAAGTGTTTCTCTGTTTAAAAAAACACTCCAAGCATCTCTATGATGCCCTTAATTCTACTTGAAGTGATGAAAAAAATCAATGAGTGTATACAGTTAGCTAATGTGTGTGTGTGTCTATATATATATATATATATATATATATATATATATATATATATATATAAGGATGAGTACAAGTCCATCTCAAAGAGGAAGGTTCGAGCCTATGTTCCCTAACCTAAAACTAGGTACTCCTATAATCGTCATAATTTTAAAACTCCCCTTCAAGTTGAAGTATATAAATTGTGTGCACCAAGCTTTGAACATTGAATTTGAGGTCTTCTCAAAGACTTGGTGAGAGAATAAAATGACAATCAATCATTGTGTTTGGTACTTTTATGAAACAAAGGGTTGGAAGCAATATGAAAGGCCGCATGATTATCACCACACAATTTCATTTTCTCATCTTTGCAAAATTTCAACACTTGAAGGCATGGTTATCAAACTTTTGAGTTAACTCTCGGTTGAGTTTACGACTTCACTCAGTGCTTTCGAGTTAACTCGGTAGCAAACTCGAAAATGGTGTAAAATCGGTAGATTCGTTGGTGGACTCGGTAGACTTGCTTGAAATTGCAAGCTTGCTTCTGATTTGACGAGCTTGAGAAGAAAATTTTAAAATGTAAAAGGAAGTGCACTCTTAATTACAAAAGAAAGTCCTTTGCTGCTTGGTTTTTATGTTTTGTAGTGAAAAAACTTATTTTATTATTCTTTGAAAGCCGTCAAATTAATTATTAAAGGATTACACTCTTACATTTTAATTTATGTTTTATAATATTTATATGAACAATATTTTTATGATTTTATTTATTTGAAATTATATAAATTTGTGGATTTATTTAAATTAAAATATTATTTATATATTTGTTTCATATAAAGTACACTCTTACGAGTTTACATTTGAGTCTACGAGTTGAGTTTACCAACTCTCATGAGTTTACCAACTCTCATGAGTTTACCAACTCTCATGAGTTTACATAAACTTTTGAGTTTGACAATCTTGCTTGAAGGAGTTGTTTGATCTGCACAAGTTCACAAGTAGTTAGGACCATATATTTACATTTAGCTTTTATTTTGGATCAAAGAACAACATTTTTGTTTCTTGCTCTTTGAGTAGACAATATTTCGCCCATTGAATAGACAATATCTTGTAGATCTTCTATTAATAGGACAACTCAAACTACATCATAAGGCCCTATAATTTGAGTATTATGTTTGGGTCTTTGTAGGCTGGGGATGTTTTTGGATGTTTTAGAGAATTGTTGACAGGATCATTGGCATCCTATGTGAAGGGAACATTGTCCCTTGGAGGCATTCTTGCTGTTCTTGGTGCCTAAAATCAATAATACATGATCTTTTCAGTGAGTTTGGGTGTTTTGCTGTGGTGTTCTTGGATTCCTCTATCTAGGAACCTATCAATTTGGTCCCACCTGCCAGATCCAAAAAAGGGAAAATAGTGGAAGGAAGAATTAGCACAGTAGAAAGGGCAATAAAGGAACTAAAAGAGGGTGATCAAGAACTCAAGGAGATGTTCAGAGATTTTATGAAAAACTACAAGAATTTAGACAAGAATTCGGAGGTGATGGAAGAAAGAGTAAACACTTTGGAGAAAGGGGCCAACAAACAAGGAAGAGCCATGACAGAAAAAAAAAGTGTGCAAGAAATAAGAGAAATCGTCCAAGAAAAGAAAGACATGCTGCAGAAACGCATAAATCATGGAAGGGGCTCAAAAGGAAGTGAGAAATCTCATGAAAGGAAAGAAAAAGGGAAAAACGGGATTGGATGCTGAGAAAGATAGTCTACAAAACAGCAAGAAAGGCAAGAAATTCTCTAAAGAAGGAGAGTACTTGGCAAATGATGAAGAGAAGAAGGAGGATAGATCTGCACAGAGTAGTAAACCAGATGAGGAGGGAGCAGAATTGTCAAGGCCTGGGGTTAAAACAGTGGAGTTAGGGAGTGACCCAGTTGAGGCCTTGGTGTCCATGGGTGCATCCACTATAGCAGTTACAAAACCATATCCTGAATTTCCTGATGTTATAACACCTGCAGATCTTGCTTCTATACCATTCATTCTTTGTAGGCAGGGGATGTTTTTGGATGTTTTAGAGAATTGTTGACAGGATCATTGGCATCCTGTGTAAAGGGAACATTGTCCCTTGGAGGCATTCTTGCTGTTCTTGGTGCCTAAAATCAATAATACAGGATCTTTTCAGTGAGTTTGGGTGTTTTGCAGTGGTGTTCTTGGATTCCTCTATCTAGGAAACTATCACCAAGCTTGGGATGAATGCTTTTGACCATAAAGAGAGTGGTATGATTTACACACTAGAATAGATTACCCCCTTAAGTGATAAACCCATGAGGTTGCTCTATGTAAATTTCCTCTTCAAGATCACTATGAAGAAAAACAATTTTAAGGTCAAGTAAGTGAAGTGGCCAATGTTGAGTAGCAAATTGCAAGAAAAAACCAAATGGTGTAAATTTTAGCAATGAGAGAGAAAGTATTACAGGAGTCAAGTCCATATATTTGTGTATATCCCTTGGCCACAGTTGATCTTTAAGATGATCAACTTCACCACTTGACTTGGTCAAACTTTAGCAACATAGACCTATCTACAACTGACAATCTTCTTTTCAGATGGAAGAAGAACAAGCTTCCATGTGCCACGGCTTGTAAGAGCCTACATTTCGTCAATCATGACTTGTTACCAGAATGATCAAGTTTCTCAAATAATTTTGGGAACAATAGTGGCAGACAAAGAAAATAAATAAAAGAATAGTTGGAGACAAACAACGATAACTCGAAAAATTATAAATAGGATATGAATTACAAGTAGACTCTGAATACCTTTCCTAAGAGCAATAGGCCAATTTGAAGAGTTATGTGAAAGAGTTGATGAAAAAAGATCCATGGTTGGGGAAGCTGAAGGAGGAGGTTCTAAATCATGAGATACTTCTCGAAGAGTGGGAGAGAGCTCTTTTTGTAAAGACTTCTCGAAGAGTGGGAGGAACTCTTTCTGTTTTGTGTTAGTATGTAAGTAAAGGTGGCCAATTGACGTATATTATCTTGTAATAGTTTGAGAATAACATTTGTATCCTTTTGAAGATAAGAATATCCTATAAAAACAGATTTAGCCTTTGTGGAGAGTTTGTCTGAACTTGGAGATATATTATGAACAAAACTAGTACAACCAAATACCTTAGGAGAAACATGAAATAAGGGATCATTTGGAAAAATGGTGGAGTGAGGAATTCGATTTTTAAGAGAGGAAGAAGGCATTCTTTTTATTAAAAATCTTGTTCTCATCTCCCAAATTATGTAGATGAACATTTTTATTCAACATTAGAGAGAGTGTGCAGTTTCAATGAGATGTTTATTCTTCCTCTCAACAATGCCATTTTGTAGTTGTGTGTGAGAGGACAAGTAGACTATGTCAAATACCTTATGCGGATAAGAAGGAAGTAAGTTTAACGGAAAAATATTCTTTAGCATTGTCACTAGAGGAGAATTTTATTGTCCAAATTGGTTCTTAATTTCATTAAAGGACATAAATATGGACAAAAGTTTAAAAGTCTTTCATTAAATAAACCCTAGTACAATGAGAGAATTCATCAATTAAGGTTACAAAATATCTAAATTCAAAAGATGTGTGACAAGCCTTGGTCCCCTAATATTTGAATGAATGGTATAGAAAGCTGAGTCACATTTGTTTTCACTTAGTTTTGAAAATGGTGACCTAACATGTTTTCTTAGGCGATGTGATTCATATTCCAATGCTTGAACATGGCTAGAGTTACCAAACGATTATGCAAAAGCTTTGGGGTTGAGGTAGCAAAATAGGGTGTAAACTTAGTATTGTAAGCTGTGCCATACTATAACAGTCATAATTTCATCAGCTCTTATTAAGTTAACCCAACAGGGTGTTAATGGTGCAGAACTTTACCTGATTAGTAGTATTTGAGGTGAAATGAAAATTTATTCTTCCTGGATTTACTGATTTAGACATCATATCCTTTTTTAGCTGTTCCTGAGATAGATAGTTACTTAAACATATTATTATATTAAATATGTCTTTATTTACTTATTCAAGTTATGAATGAAGTTCTTATTAAATGGTTCATTTGCAGTTTGGCTTGCACTGGTCAGGTGAAAATGTGTCACACTGACTGGGTGGTGAATTTCTGAATCGGCAGGAGTTCTTTCCTCTCTATGTTGTCACAAGATTCAGAGAACTGCAGTGAATTGGGTTTTGATTTCAACTAATTGATGGAGTGCAACAAGGATGAAGCTGTGAGGGCTAAGCAGATTGCTGAGAATAAGATGCAAGCTGGTGACTATGAAGGGGGGCTGAAATTTGCTACAAAAGCCCAAAGGCTGTTTCCTGATATTCAAAACATTGTTCAGATCCTTGCAGTTTGTGAGGTCCACTGTGCTGCTCAGAAGAAACCCTCTGGGTCTGACATGGACTGGTATGGAATTCTCCAGACTCAACAATCTGCCGATGAAGCAATCATTAAGAAACAGTATAGAAAGCTTGCACTGCTACTTCATCCTGATAAAAATAAATCTGCTGGTGCAGAGGCTGCTTTCAAGTTGGTTGGTGAAGCTAACAGAGTGTTAAGCGATCAATCAAAGCGTACTTTGTATGACTCAAAATTTGGAGTTTCAGCGGGAAATACAGCAGCTAAGGTCGCCCCTTGTCACCCAAATGGAAATGCAAGGAATTATCAGAACATTTTTAATTCACAGCCTCATGCTTGGAATTCATATCATCAGTTTGAAAGTTCGACATTCTGGACATGTTGTTGTCATTGTAATACTAGATATCAATACTACAAAACTATTTTAAATCAGACCATACGCTGTCAACAGTGTTCTAAACCCTTTACAGCTCATGATATGGGGAACCCCAATGTGGCACAAACATATTGGTCACCTTTCAATAATCACCAAGGGTCTGCAAAACATGCATCGTCTAAAGAAGCATCAAAAGGCAATGGTGGAAAATCTCGTGGTAGAGAAGAAGAGGGTGTACCCTTGTCAAAATCCAGTGCGGGAGTTGGTGCCTATTCTAAAGTTGCAAATGGCAGAAATGGCCATGTGGCTGCAGGAGTGACAAAGGCTGATGTTAAAGCGTCCAAAACCAAGGAATCGCGAGCCTCAACGAAGGTTGGTTGTAAAAGACCAAGGCAGTCAGCATCATATAATAATAACAAAGCTGGAGATGGTAAAGGCATGAAAGACACCAATGATCAAGAAAATACGGTTGATCCTTCTAGGAAAACTTCAAGGAAAAAGCAGCATGTTCTGTACCCAGAAACTGATAAAGCTGGTGATTTTGGAAGCTCATCCAAAAGTACACAAAATCATGAATCATCTACCACCCCTAGAGCAGAGGAAAAAGAAGTGTCAGCAACTGGTGATGGTGATCAGAATGGGGAGACAAGAAATAAAGCAGGTGCACTACATGAAGAAACAATTTTAAGGAATAGAGCCAAAGTTGAGCAGACTAATGTGCAAGGAAAGGAGGTATTGAACTCAGATCTCAGTGGTAGAAAGTCTAAAGCCGTTTATTGTTCTCCATCGAAGTCAAATTTATCTCCCAATTCAGAGATTGTCTGTCCTGATACAGATTTCAGTGATTTTGAGAGAGATAAGGCAGAGCATTGTTTTGCTGTTAATCAATTATGGGCTATTTTTGACAATAATGATGGTATGCCACGGTTCTATGCTCGTGTGAAGAAAGTCTACTCCCCTTTCACGTTGCGGATTACTTGGCTAGAAGCTGACTCAGATGACCAAGGTGAGATTGACTGGCATAAAGCCGGTTTGCCTATTGCTTGTGGTAAGTTCAGACTTGGTCATACTCAGAGTACTTCAGATCGTTTTATGTTCTCTCATCAGATGCATTTCATAAAAGGAAGTAGGACTACATATCTGATATACCCAAAGAAGGGAGAAACTTGGGCAATTTTCAGACATTGGGATCTTGGATGGAGTTCAAATCCAGAAAAGCATTTTGAGTATGAATTTGAATATGTGGAAGTTCTATCAGATTTTGATGAAAATTCAGGCATTGAAGTTGCTTATCTTGGCAAACTGACAGGGTTTGTTAGTCTCTTTCAACATACTGCATTGGATGGTATTAGCTTATTTTGTGTATCACCTCGTGAGATGTACAAGTTCTCTCATCGGATTCCTTCTTACAAGATGACAGGTGCTGAAAGGAAAGGTGTTCCAAGTGGATCCTTTGAACTTGATCCTGCTGGTCTGCCTACTTGTCTTTTTGAAGTTGGTGATACTGGTGTTGCAAAAATGGATGGAGTCAATTGTTCCCACCAGGAATATGCAAACTCTAAAGTTGAACAGGCAACTTCTAATGATAGTATTCACAAATCAAAGTTGCAAGAGAGTATTGATGCCGAAAGAACAGCACAAATTCTCAGAAGGTCTCCAAGATCGAGCCAAAAAAATATGAACAATGGCCAAGCAAGCACTGTTCAATTCACGGTCAAAAAGGATGACATAAACATTGACCACAGGGACTACAGTCCCCCAGAAGGAAGCGCTGCTTCGTCCCATACTAATGAGAGGAATGCCAAGAAACCTCAGAAACACGAGAAAAATAGTTATGATGGAGAGACATTGAATAAGTTGCATAAAGATCTAAGCAAGAAAAATGTTCTAGGAGATGCATCTGAAAGGACATGTAAGGTGACTGTTAATCATTCAAAAAACAGCAATAATCTGAAGAGTAGCAACACTCCTCGGTTTGGAGAATCATGTTACGACTTTAAGAAGGAAAAATCTGAAAAGACGTTTCAGTGTGGTCAGATATGGGCAATATATTGTGATAGGGATTATATGCCCAATACTTACGCTCAAATTAAGAAGATTGAATTCACTCCTAATTTTAGATTGCAGGTTTCCATGCTTGAACCGTGCTCACCGTCAGGTGATCTTAAAAGAACAATATCTTGTGGCACCTTCGAAGTTAAAAAAGGCAAATTACAGATTCTCTCTCTCTCTGCATTCTCTCATCAGTTAAAAGTTGAACCTTCGGTAAATAATAGATATGAAATTTACCCTAGAAAAGGTGAGGTTTGGGCTCTGTACGGGGACCAGAATTATGAGCTGACTTCTTCAAAGCAGGGCAAAGGTAAATGTGATATAGTAGAAGTATTAGCAGATAGTGACAAGAGTATACAGGTTGTTGTTCTGACGCCACATAGCAACTCCAAGACAATTTTCAGAGCTCCTAGAATTCAGAGATCTAAAACTGGTGTAATTGAAATATTAAGAGAAGAGGTTGGCAGATTTTCACATCAGATTCCTGCTTTTCAGCACAGGGACAATGTGCATCTCAGAGGGTGTTGGGAGCTTGATCCTTCTTCAGTTCCTGGTTCTTTCGTACCAATAAACTGAAGTATTTCTATACCCTCTTGTACACTTTGTTCGTGGTAGTGAATCTATGTTTTGTTATATATTATTTAACCAGCTATACTGTGAAGCAGCCATGTATCGAATTGTGTTGAAGGGATCCTCGTTTCATGTTTTTTGAGTAACATTAATTAAAGCAGCTGTTAACGCATTCTGGCTATATTTTGTTTTCATCTGTGTGCGCAGGATGGGTTATCTTGGGTTGGAACTCGACATTCCTTAACTGTGTCTACTGTCCCGTTTGTTATGATGTCTTGTGTTCACCTCATTTTAAAATCATTACAGGATGAAACAGGATCTATGCTGGCAATACACTTTGATCCTGGTGGACTGTATCAGTATATAATTCTACCTTTTTCTATGTTTTCACCCGTGATGTTTGGCGATTGGGGTTCTGAGCAGCTATTTACCAGTATAAGCGACACTGTCAACCTTCTTGGGTAATTCGGCCCAAGGTAATACATGTCAGGTTAGTTAGATCTGCAATATCTTGTAAAGTTTGGATTGCACCAACTTTGTTCATGTGTTTTCCAATCATTGACCAAGGGGACTTTTGGCACCTGACACAAATTTTCATATTTAAAAATCATAATCTATACTAATCACCTTCTCATTGACACACGCCATTGATATGTTTTTTTCACTTACTTGGAGTCTGACTTGAATTAATTGAACACTACCAGCTAGAAGAATATAGGTATTTTGGTAAACAGATTTTTCAAGAGGAAGAACTGAGGTTATTCTTGTGGAAATGGGGTTTTATGAACTAATCACAAGACAATAAATTATGATTTTTTTATTTATTTATGTTTTCCCCTCTTGATAATCATAGTACTTGTATATTCCATCGTACTCACTGTTATTGATCTCATATGATGTTAATTGTTGGATTCTTTTAAATAACTGGGTTTCTTTTATCACATAAATCAATAGCATTGTTGAACTTTTCTATTACCAAACTCATACTTGAATTATAAGCTGATTCAGTTATGTTATCTTCGAGTTCTAAATTCAGATCATGATTTAGGTAATTTGGATGAACGAGAATCAAAATTGAAGAGATTCTATATCCATTTCAGTTATATATCTGATATCTTATTTTGATTGAATTTTGTTGAATATAATGAAAATTTATGAATGAGATTAATTTTTTTGTTTTTAATATATACAGAATTTTTTATTTATAATAGAAAAAATATGTATTAAGTTTAAAATATAGATAAGTAATAATAATAAACTAAATAAAAAATAAAAATAAAATAAAGATAATATATTTAATTTTTTTTAAGTTGACGTATATAAATTAAATGTAATTAACTTGTTATTAATATAATTAATAAAGATTTATAAAAATATCTGTTTTTGTATTCAAATCATATAAAATTGTTAATGATTTGTAAAAGTGATAAAGAAGATGAAATATCAATTTAGAAGGCTTTTATGAATAATAAATTGTCATTAAGAAATGTATGGTTGATATCTATATATATATATAAATAGATTATTGTTGAAGATTTATTACGCAATAAATAAATTAATAAAAACTACAGGATAGAAAAAATATAATGAAGACAAAAGAAATGTTAGAAAAGATAAGAGCAGAAGTAATGAATGGATAAGAGAAAGAAATTTTAAAAGTCTGACTTTGAATAGTTGGAAACAGGATTTGCAACTTAAAAGAGGAAAATTGTCAATCATGCATGATAAAAAAAAATAGATCTACAATTTTAAAAGGCACTTAAAGTGCGTAAAAGCTTTGACGAAGATGACATCAAAAGCATGGTGGTTGTCTGCGATCAAAATCGTGTGATTATCTATTGAAACTGAAATTGTTATAATAGCAATAGACGACGATAATAGACAATAGAGCTGTCGATAGTAGTAGATAGCATTGTTAGTGGCAGCCTCAAAAGTAGTGATAGAGATAATACAAATTTTTTCTTCATAAAATCTTAGGCTTTGATTTTGATTAAAGTTTAAAATTTCATTTGAGATCCTTTGACATTGTTATGATTAGGGATGATAAAAAAATCTACCTGTCTATAAAATTTGTGATGGATATTTATGATTCGTAAATATTAATTATTTGTGAATATTTATTATCCGCGATAATAAATAGTGGATATTTTAATATCTGTTTTTAAATGGGTTGTGTATAAGTAGTATATTACCTAATCTGTGATTATCTGCAAAAATTAATAAAATAATAATTTATATATTTTTTAATTATTTTAATTAAATTAAAATAAAAATATATTTTATTAGATTAAATTTAATTAAAATTAAATTTTAATTTATATTATATTATATATATTTTCTTGTAATTTTATTTTAAAAATGTATAAAATATATTTTTTTGGGTATATGTTAGAGTCGTCAAAATAGGTCACAACTTTTAATCCTGATTCATTTAAACTTGGTTCTTTTGGGTTGAATCCGTAGTGGTTGGGTTAGCCCGTCAAGCCACTTACCTAATTATTTTTTTTTAATTTATTATTTTATTTATGAAACCCTAAAAAATAAAATACTCTCTTCAATACCAAATTGTATTTTTTATTATTATTTTGAATTGTCTTCAGTTTAACATTATTTTTTGGGAGTGAAAATTTTTAAATTTGTATATAAAAAGTTTGTAATTTTTTTATTTTAAAAAAATTGTAATTAAATGGACTAGTGAGCCAACTCGTTTACTCACCAACCTTTGGTGGGTCGAGTCGGGTTCAAATTTTTCTGGCTCGCTAATAAATGAGCTGAGTTGGGTTGACTCACTAAGTGACAATCCGTTGTGGGTCGAGTCGGATTATCCGTTTTGACAACTCTAGTATCTATGGATATCTACAATAGGTAAGTATTTTTTTAAGTAGGTATCCATACAATTAACGTGTTGGATAACAGATACAGTTTTATCCAATAAATCGGGTTATAAATAGAAACTATTCATTGTCCGATCCAACCCTTGAGATCCCTAATCATGACACCGTATTTGTCTCTCATCCTCCCTGCACCACCTTCAACCCATTTTCAATTATAAAAAGTAAATTTCAAAATTTAGTAAACAAACAAACTCCACATATAACAAGATTTCGAAATTTGTCAACAAAAGCAATTCAAATGTGTTTGGATTTTGAAATTTGATGAATAAAAAATTTTAAATCAGATTTCGAAATTCAATTTTTAAAAATTCATAATTGGATTTTGAAATTTGAAAAATCAAAATTAGATTTTGAAATATGATTTCCAAAAATTCAAAATCAGATTTCAAAATCTAAGAAACTATCTAAAGGATTTCAAATTCTTAGAAATACATAACCAGATTTTGAAATATCATTTCTGAAAATCCACAAACATATGTCAAAATACGAAAAAATCCAGAAGCAGATATGGAAATAAAGGAAAATCCAATGGAAAATCTAAAACAGGATTCCAAAATCTAGGAAAATAAAATATTGGATTTCAAAATCTGTGAAATCTAGCATACAAATCCAGATTCTATAAATCCAGAACCAAATATCGAAATATGGAAAAATCCATAACAAGATTTTAAATTATTAGAAAATCTAGAACCCGATTTCAAAATCTGAGAAAATTCACAACCTGATTTCGAAATCAAAGAAATTTGAAAATCCAAAATCAGATTCTAAAATTCAGTTTTTAAAAATCCAGAGTCAGATCTCGAAGTTCAAAATTGAGGGTTTAATGGACAGAATGTTCCATTATTAGTTCCAGGGACTGAATGCTGTCTTATCGACCCCATGATGGACACAATTGTTCAGATTTCAAGTTCTTGAGTGACATCGTTAGAGTCAATTACCATACATTTAAGGTATTGACCGATTTGGAGCATGAAATTCTATCACGGCTTTGTTCTTAAAAGGGATCGAATGTTCTCTTATTGACCCCAAGGTGGACGTCTTTGTTCTGATCTCAAGTTTTCTCAAGTGACATAGTTAGGGTTAATCACCACATGTCTCAAGTATTATTCGCTTTAGAGCGTAGAACTCAATCATAGTTTTATTCTTAAAAGGCACCTTAAAGAGGGAAGGAGGAAGAGTATTTAAATTGCATTTGACCTCGACTCGAAACTATTGAGTGTTGTAGGAACATATATAAGCCCTCAGTCGAAGTATAAGCCCTTAGTCAAGGTATAAGGGGAATGTTACGTTATCCCCAATGAAGGGCTTCAGGACCGAGTGTTCCATTATTAGCCTCAGGGACTGAATGTTCCCTTATCAGTCCCACGGTGGGTCCCATGGTGGGGCTACTGTTTCTATCCCAAGTCCATCGAGTGACATCATTAGGGTCAATCATAATATATTTAACGTATTGTCCGCTTTAGAGTTTTGTCCGTTACGATTTTGTCTTTAAAAGACGTCAGTGTTTCGATCTTATGTTTGTTGAGTGACATTGTTAAGGTCAATCACCATATATCTAATGTATTATCTATTTTGGAGCGTGAAACTCTATCATGATTTTGTCCTTAAAAACCATTTTAGAGGGTGGAAGGAGAAAATAATATTTAAATTGCACTTGACCTCAACTTCTAAGTGATATGAAACTAGTAGGTATGGTAGGAACATAAACCCCTAGTTGAGGTCTAAAGACAATGTTTAATTATCCCTAGTGAAGGACTTAAGGGACCAAATGTTCTCTTATCCATGGTGAGCCCCACATTGGACACCAAATGATCTTACCCATATATTGAGCACCGATTTGTGGACAAGTGGCAAGATTCTAACGGTGGCTTTGAAAGCGCTTGCTGGTGGGAATGAAATTCCTTGCTATTGAGAGGGGGGGAGATCGACCAACAAAAGACTCTTCGACACTTAAGTCACTAAGAGAGCTTAGAATCTTATGAATGTATGAAATATAAGTAATTATGAAGTGTGTGAAGTGAGTATTCTTTGAAGAATACTAGTTGTATTTATAAGATCAAAAAGAATCGTGAACTTATCTTCCTATTGAAATAATACTCACCTGAAAAATATAATAATAACGAAATAAATAATAACACAATGATAAATAATAATCATAATATCAAACTCTCAATGTTTAATTATAACATGTAAATATTACTCCATTAAAGTTAGTTTTGAGTTATTCCAAGACTTAACTAATCTTATAGATCATACTTTTTAATATATCTTTAATATGTGAATGAGATAGGAATAAAATAAAAATGCATTCTTGCTTGTTCCGACATGAATTCTAACAAACATATGATCATTCAAAAATATTTTTCAGATTTGATAGCACGTTTGATAACACATTTCGGATTTATCAATCCGGAATCTACTGGAAACCCTAACTTACAACTCAACCGGAGACACCACATACAATACGAAAACATATACAAAATTCATTCCTCTATCCAATCGGCAAAGGCTGTAAATGAAGATGAAGAAAGGATTTGTGTGCAGCTGCCGTGGAACGAAGAAGGTGAAGTGGAGATTAACTTTTCCTATTTTATTATAAATTTATAAGGGTAAAAAGGACATTTCCTATTTTAACGGTTCAAGAAGAACAAATAGGAGTGCAGAAAGTAGCACCCTCATTTGTATTACTTGTTTTGAACGAGAATAGAAGGCCAATCATTATATTCTGAATAATTTTTTTTATAAAATTAGCTATGTTATTTTCTTTTTGTAAAAAGGCATAAATAATTTGGATATGAAAGAACAAACATAGTGTTTTAGTTATCATTTGAGACTAAAAAACTACTTATTATGTGAATCATTTGATCTTATAAAAAATTTCTCAATTCTTATTATGACAATCCTTAAGGCTCAAATATTATTGTTTGTGACGTTTAGTTAATTTCTTTTTTTTTTGTTAAATTTTAGTTTTACATGTCAGAATTTCTATTTTTCAATTGTACAAATTTTAAAGTTTATTACTGATAAAATCACCTTTGAAATTCATATTGATATAACTTGGTAACATAGATGTTTTGGATAGGGGTTGACGTCCTTACTTAAATTATTTAAAGTTATCTTGAAGACTAGATGAATTCCTTAATACTCCTCTAAGTAAGTGATTTTACTCCATAATTCTATGATAAAATCATCTTTGAAATACATATATATTGATATAACTTGATTGGTAACATTGTTACACTACTACAAAAAAAGTTTTTGACGTCTGTTATTTTTGACATTCAACGTCCAATTCAGATCTGACGTCTTATTGGGAGATGTCAATTGGACGTCAGATCCCCTTCCCGGAACGTCAATTTTGACATCAGACCCGTCCTAAACCGAGTTCCTTTTGTTTTTTTTTCTTAAACAAATTAATTTGTTTCTACATTATTACCACACTTGAAATACAAAAAATCATTATAACACATCATAAAATTATATATACTATGAGTTTCAAGCAATGGAGATTGGGCACTCGCTGTCACCACCAAGATTCATCAACTCTCGAACAAAACTACATCGTAAGCCAAAATTAATCGGTGCAAATGAAATGAAATTGGTGCAAACTAAAGTTAATCGGTGGAAAACAAATTAATTGGAAGAAAATTAATCAAACATACCTTATAGCAGCAATGACGAACGCGAACGAAGCAAAAATCCAAACAAAAACGCGAAAGAAAGTGAGGCTCGCATTCTGAGTTTTTGGGTTTAAAAGGGCATTTGACGTCGAACCCCCTCGAGATATGACGTCTAATTACTAAAAAAATCCATTTTAGCGTTACTTTTTGGATATTTTCGTAGCTTATTGACGTCAAATCCTTTGTCAGAAGCTGCAAAATCAGAATTGAAAGGTCATTTTTTCATACATTAGACGTCTGGAAAAGGGGATCCAACGTCTAATGTGTATTAGACGTCGGCCCCATCTACGTTCGACGTCTAATGTCTGAAAAAGTGACCTTTCAATTATAATTTTGTAGTTTCTGGCAGAGGATTTGACGTCTGATCTGGGGGGTACCGACGTTTATTTTCAGATCTTTTTGACGTCTGATATGGGAAGGCGACATCTAAAGGAGGATTTGACGTCTAATTTGGGAGGCCAATGTTTATGTTGTAAAAAAAATTAATATTGGCACTTAAAATGGGATATTTTTGAACCTTTTTGACATATGATCTAGGAGGGGCGATGTCTAAAGGAGGATTTGACGTTTGATTATGTCGTAAAAAAAATTAATATTGGGACTTAAAATAAAGTATTTTTGGACCTTTTTGACGTCTAATCTGAGAGGAATGACGTCTATACCTTATTTGACGTTTGACTCTAGAGAACCGACTTCTATAATAACGTTTTATTTACAAAAATGTCACCGATAATTTTTTACATTGAATCTTTTCATTGAACGTTAAACGCGTGACGTTAAACGCGTGACTTTAACCACTATTTATATACTAGTGTTATATCCAACCTTTATCAGTTTCGAAAATTTTCAAATTAAGAATAATCCTCATCGACTGTACTAATAATCTTGACTAGTAAAAGATAGATAATGTGTTGATTAAAATGAAAAAGAAAAAACAATAAACTAATAAATTAACAATATGATGAATGAGCTATTTTTATGAGACACGTTCTCATAATTCTCATCCAGTAGAAATTGTTAATCCTAAGGTCTGCACCCTGTATCAGCAGAATGCAGTGATTGTGCTGTTGGTTTTGGGTGATATATGGTCATTGTTTGAAAATAAATTATACTTTTATGTATATAAATTTTTTATATTCATTTAATATTTGTTTTAATTTTTTAAAAAAATAAATTTTATTTATTTTATAACTATTTTATCTTTATCATTATTATTTGTTAAATCTTTCTATTTAAAAATTCCATTTCCTCACCCTTTCTATCCTCATTCTGAGCAATAGTCATCTGTAGCCTTTGTCTTTTCCACACAGATTAAAAAGGAATACAAGTTTGACTGAATTTTGAATACTCGTTGAAGAAAATTAGAAAATTGATTGCGTCACATTGCATATGCTACGCCCTCTCAGCACGATGATTTCATCGTTTTGAGCTTTATCTTCAAATTTCTATGGCGGAATATAGTTCATTGTGCATTGTACTTTAATGTACTTGTCAGTATTGCATTTCTGACGTCAATTTCAGACATAATTTATTCTAAACGTGTTGACTACGTACGTATTCCGTAATCCATTAAGGTGGTTCCTGTTGAATATTACATGGGATAATACTTTTCACAACATTTTTTTAATATTTTAAATAATTTAGATATCATTTTCTAATTCAACTAAAATTATTTCATAATATATAATAATAATCATAAATATTAACATCAACCATAACATAATAATGATATTAAAATATTTTTAAAAAATATTGTGAAAGTTTCATTATCCTTACATATACACGTTTGTAAAATTGATTCTAAATTATTATTTTTTTCATTAAATTTTTGTATACTTTTTTGTTTCATCTGATACAAAAATTATCCAAAACTATTCCTACTTCAAATTCTTTTTTAATTCAAAATCGATTTCTCAACCAGAAATTACGTATAAAAGTTCATCTAAATTTACTTTCAAATATTCATGTTATGGTTTAACTCAATCTTACAATTTAACTTTGAAAAGTAAAACTCACTAATAACTGTATTATATATATCATTCGTGGATGAGTTTGGAAATTGATGTTCTGTTCTGCCAACAAGAGATACTATTCAATACTATCTTCAATATTTCTAAGACATATCCTTAAGGGAGTCAACTTGGCAGTTTCTTAGTAAAATTATCATATTCAATATGATAATTTTATATTTATATATATATTTCTTTAACATTCAACCAACCCACAAATACCTGATATTTTCTCTCAATACTCATAGTCAATAATATATTTAATAATAAACACGAAAATATATATTTTTGTTCATCGTTAACAAAAATATATTTTGATTTTTGAAAGCAATATTTAGTTCAATTAGCTTAGTAAATACAAAGACAGTACACTCTCAAATATACATGCCTTTTATCATTACATTTTTATTAAAAACTATAAATTTTATGACTAAGGTTTACTAAATAAATAAAAAAAGTAACATTTACAAAAAGGAAAATCGTTTTAAAATAACAATGTTGATAATTAAAAGTGTATTCAAAATTATAAGTATCTAATAGGGTATTTGTTAACATTTATATTTACAATATTTTAGGAGATGAGACCTATATATAGTTGAAAGGAGTGTTGTTCACCAAGAAACAACCGACAACTAACTAGTCCTTAACGTCACTCAATCCATACCTACAATAACAATTAGACTAGGACCATATACTTAGTTTAAAATTAACATCCACCTAACAAATTTTACCAAAAAAAAACATTTTTTAAAATAAATAATTTAATTTAACTGTAATATACTAATAACATATATATTCTATGGTCTTTTATTTAACTTAATTATATATTATTGTTTGAGGACCTAGAAAATGATATTTTAAAATTGATAGTGATTTAAAAATAATGAGTAAGTTATTTTAATATTAAAAGGATTTATATAAAAAGAATTGTAAATGAGTTTTATTAATTTAAAATACAACATCTCTCTATAAATTATTTTTCTAGAATTCTCTAACTTCTCTCTGTAGACGTTTTCAACCTTTGTTCATTTGATCGAAGATTCGATAATGTAGGAATGATCCTCATGGTGACCTCTTCAATTTGGATCGATCAGTTTTTCTGATTCAGTAAGTCGTTGTTTTTCCCCTTTTTATGTGACCAATCTATTTTTGTCTTGCACATAGGTTTTTCTTGTTTGCATGTATTATTTGAATAATCAATATGACTCTTTCCATATCAATGGTCTTTATGGTAGGTCCTGATCATTCTTGAGATATCTCTATATGTAGATAGAACATCATGTGGAGTGGAAGATGTTTTAGACGATTAGAGTTGTTAAGGGATGTTTTCACAAGTGAAGAAAAATAATTATACTTGTTTTAAGTTAAACTATTTGGTTAATTATATATATGTGTGTTGAACCGTGATTTACTGTGATATGAACTTTAATTTAATATGTTTTAGATGTGTATTTTTGTATGTACTATGATATGTTGAAATCATGAGTTTTATGGTTTGTCTAAGAGTTGTAAAGCCTATGTGAGATTCTTTAATTGAGTAATCTGGCCAACTCGAGTTAAAAACATGAAATTTTAAGTGTTTGAAAAGTTTACTAAGTGAGAATTAACTCAAGAGGAGTCAATTTACTCAATTAAAGCTCAAAGATGGAGTTTTGGGTATTGATATACCGTTGAGCGACATTGTAGCACCATCGGACGTACTAAGACAATTGACACTAACTTCAGGGCATTGGACACCACTTTTAGACCATCGAGCGCACTTAAATAAGTGGGTTAGAAGGGGGGGGGGTTGTTGTAGCATCGGGTGCCACTCTAATTTTTTTGTCTACGTCATATTGGAAAATATGAGATTCCCACTTCATTAACTATTGGATATAACTGAAGTTTTGACAACAGGTCCTAAACACCTAAATTGTTACTTTGGCAAGTGAAATATTTGATTTGAGGTTTGTAGTTAGGAAAATTAGTCTTTTATGTTTGCTTCTTTTTATGAAAAACATTTCTTATTTATTGTTTTGGTTTGGTCTTGGAATGAAAGAAGGTAATATGGTTGTTTATAGAATTTTTTATGGATCCATTGATGAATATGTATGTGTATAATGATGTATGAAACTGTGATGATGAAAGACTTGTTAGTAATAAGTGAAAAATTCATATTTATAATGCATTTTCATTCAGAAAAATCAAATATCTAAATGATGGATTACATTTTTTATTAATTGATTTAAATTCTAGATGATATTTAACATAATAATTTTGGATCCCTTAGTTATTTTTATTATTTAAGATAATATCAAATTACACTATAACAAATTTTATTTTACTTGTGAAATCAAATAAAGTGTAAAGTTTATCCCTTATATAATATCAGAATCCCTTCCAATAACATTTTGTTATTGAGCTTATGTATCATTCATGATCGAATATGCATTAATCTCCCACAAATAAGTAATCCTTCATTATAATGAAGATGTTCAATCCTTAGCATGAAAAATATATTGAAAATCTTATATTAATTAAAGGTAAAATTAAATTACAGTATAAGAAAATAATTTTATTTCAGACCATGATCAATTAAACTTAGAGTGGACTTTTTAATAGAAACATATTATTCATGTTTAATTAGTGAAATTAAACACATACACCTATTTAGCAAATTGATAGTCTTTGATACAAGTCAGAAACATATAAAAATAATTAGATTACAGATACTGTTGTTAGACAGTGCTTGGTAAAAACTATGATTATATATAATCAAACAAGAAATTGAAAACTTCCACGTCTTTACAAATTCATTTGATGAAGCAAGCCAAATTTAAATCCATTTTATCTAATTAGTCTTTGGATAAAACGTTGTCTTGTTTTTATTATTCTTGGTTTACTCTTTCTTAGTTTGAACTACGCGTATAGCACAATTGTTTGCTATTATATACATCAAAAGGAAATTATAATATAAATATGAACGGATACCACCATGTTATTAGTTTGTATTTCTTAGTTTCTACTTCATTTTCCTATGTTATAGTATATAATATAATACGACTTTAATATTTAATTGATGAGATTTTTATATGGTCAATTATTATTTTTATTTATGCACTGTTTTGTTGTATTTTTTATACTGTAATTGTTTTGTAATATATTTTATTACAATTTTAAGAATATTTGTCGTCTTTAAGTTTAGTAATCATGGTATTGTCCTAAAAAATTCATTTTAAAATATAAGTGTTCATAAATTAGTTATGTGATATTTTTAAATTCTTTATTAAGGTAAATTTAATCTATTGAATTAATTAAAATATATATATCATTGTTCGTAGTTGAAAAAAATAAGCGCATATGCATGTATTCCTGTTTTAGGCCCCTTATAAAATAAGGATTTTGTTAAAACATGTAAGCAAGTTTTTTTTACAGTAATGATCATTGTAATATTTAATTGTTTATATGTTAGACCTAATATATTAAATTAATTAAAAAAAAGTGTATCTGAGTTGTTATTTATAATGAGTTATTAATATAATTAATAAGACTATTAACTAATTATAATTGATAATAGTATACGTTATTATTCTTGAAAGGTTTAATAGGTTTGGAGGTCCCTATTTATGTAGTTTTGTTTCAATTAGGTTCTTGTAGTTTGATGTAGTTTAATTTAGTCTCTATTTATGAAAAATTGAAGCAATATGGAGTCCGCCGTTAAATTTTATGAACGGCATCAGAATTGTTATATGAAGTGGACTTAAATAATTTTTTAATTTAAAAAGAATTAAAAAAAAAGTCTCTGTCACGTCACCTGATACGTCATCATCATCATCTCCACACAAACCCTGATTTTTGTCCGAGAAACCCTAGCCACCGCATCATCCAGCACCGTCACTGCCATCTCGTCGGCAACCGTCCTCTCCAACGCATCATCAACACCCAAGCCATCGTCACAGAACCACCATCACGCACCTTCATCTAGCATAAACCTAGCAGCCACTACGAAAACGTCATTCTCCACCACACTCGCGCAACCATCCTCGTCGGCCATTACCTCACCATCGCGAATCGAACCCAACCTCTATCATCATCCAATTCATTCCACCATTGCGCAACCTAGAATGGCCAAAAAAAACTTAGTATGATAATTTATTCTACTGCTCTGATACCTTCCTAGCATAGTGTCCAAGTTTTTTAGCAACTGTTGGTCGGTGATCCTCATTATCAGCTAAAAGGTGCCTAACAGTGGGCAGGAATATGACTGAAAGAGAAAAAAGTCTGAAAATGTTCTGTGAGTTTTGCTGATTCTTTCTCTTCTTTATCCTTAAGACTGCAAGGAAGCATGTGGTGAGTCCAACCCTCAAGAACACATATTTTGATGATCCCATTTTGTGTTACAATCAGCAGCAGAGAAATAAATCCCAACAGCATCAACTCTAAAACAAAAACAGAAAACTAATCACATCCCATTTTCTCATATCAGAAGTCCCTGCATACACATTAATCATTAAGCTAAAATAGGAACATTCTTGAATCAAAATTAGAGCTTTATCTCAGCAACTCATCATTCCTTATATATTCTGGTGTAGCTCTAGTTTGAGAAGCACACCAAAACCCCAGAAGCGCAACAACCACCTTCATCGTGCCAACACTAACGCAAACACGACGAAGCACAATGTCGTCCACACAGAAAGCCATCATACAAACCAAATTCGTCCATTCCCCTCCTCTAGAGATTTCGAAACCTGCAAGAAAATCAAAGAAGCTAGAAACAAAAACCAAAATCGCAAGTTTAAAACCCTCTGCAAAGTTCGAATCTTTCGCATAAAACACCAAGACATAGAGGAAGCTTCTCTGCAATGGCGTGACCAATGATTGAGTAGCTCTCAGCTTCTGTGATCTTTCAGTGATGGGAGTTTGCACATCGAAGCCACAGAAGGCAAACCCTTACGCAAATCCCAAAAGCCCCACTTAGTCCCGTCGCAGCCGAGAACCACCGCCGGAAAGATGACGTTGTCACCGGGAAACAGTCTTCGTTCTTCTTGTTCTAAAGCTCGAGCCCCGCACGCTTTCTGAAAAAATCTCCAATGCCGGCGGGAGGAAGCAGGAGCGCGGCCTCCACGCCGAGGAGGTTCTTCCGGAGGCCGTTTCCTCCATCGTCCCGACTAAACACATACAGAGAAAGTAAAAAAATAATTTAAGGAGTCCAGCTATTAAAGTTTATGTGCCACGTATTTCTCAAATGCCAGCTCACCTAGCCACGAGTCCATAAATTTGACGCTGTTTACATAATTTAACGGTATGGACTTTTTTGTTTCAATTTTTCATAAATAGAGACTAAATTGAACTACTTCAAAATAGAGGGATCTAATTGACACAAAACTGCATAAAGAGAGACCTCCGAACCTATTAAACCTTCTTGAAACTATCAAGATATGAAAAAATATATTGATTTTAAAATGGAAAATGGATTGAAAATAACATAATTATTAAAAAATTAAGGTAACAATTATCACAAAAAAAAATCAATTTTCCATAAAATAATAAAATTTGAATCATTAATAATTATTATTAAATGTTAAAAAATATATTTTTAACAATTTTTTTATCATTATTTATGTGATAGCTTGTGATTATCGATTTCAAATATACAAATCAATCAAAGAGGACACTTATATTTGATTAAATGTTTTCTCAAGTCAACTAAAGTTATGTTTCTGACATGCCCATTGGAAGGGGTGTAAGGTTTTGCGGAGGCAATTGTAAAGTATAGTGATGTTTTCGTGATTCAACTACCACTTTTCATTTCTTTCTTTTACAGTCAGCACATGTGAAGTAGACTCTAAGTCTGTCTAAAATAAGATATTAAAAAAGTATTATCAAAATTTTAAATTATACAATTTTAATATTTAAAAAATATTTAGTTTTAATATATAGTCAGTAAAATTTATAAATGTTTAGCTCTAATTACTAAACTCATTCCATTCACCATAGATTTAAGTTTAATTGGATTAATTTTTTTAATGTGAGTCAACTTAAATTCAATTTACGTAATAGATTTGAAACTGAATTAAAATTGAACAACACTTTATTAATTTCTTTTATAAGATTATTAATATAATTATTTTTAATTATAAAATTTAATATTTTTTAAAATATTATTTGAATAATTTAAATGTTTAAATTTATTTATTTAATTAAGTAAATTGATATTTTAATTTTTACCTATTGTTTTTTTTATAAAATATTTTATTGTATTGTTATAAAAAAAATTGACTCGAGTCAATTCCCTTGTATTATAATAAAAATATAGAGTAGATTAGAATAACAAAATATTTTTAAATGAGTGAATTAAATAGCCTATCAATCACAAAATTCTTGCTTCCTAAAAAATTAAGTGGAATAAAATTAACTCTATATGGACTCACTAACATTCCTTAACTTAGATTTAAATTTTCAAATAATCATGAAATCAATAGTATGACCATATAAATAGTAAATCAAATTATTGTAAGAATTATTTTTTTTAGATTTCTATATATTCTAATCAAATTATTTTAAGAAATTTTTTATTTTGGTTTTATTTTTATTAAATTCAATTGTGTGAATTGAAGTTTCACATTAAAATAAAATATAATAAAATCAAATGATATATAAAAAACATATTTAAAAATTTAATATCTCAAAAGTGTTATGTAAGTGATGATGTCCATAAATACAATGATTCATTTTCAAAATTACTCTAGTGAAGTATCTTAAATTTTAAATCTTTAAAAAATAAAACATTCTAAAAAGTTTTATTTAACTACATAAATTTATAGTAAAATGAGTACGCGCAGTGAATAATGAGTTATAAAGTTACATATTAACAACGAGAATCTAAGATATAAGAAAAAAATGTACATAGTAAAGTTAAAAAATTAAAGTATAGATTTTTGAGAGTAATGCAATGTTAAAAAGATGTGACGGTAATATACATATTATAATCCAAACAATAATTTACATATATTTTTGTGTCTAACTAACTATCTTTAGCTTTATTATAATATAAATAACATTATTTAAGAAAAACAAATAAGGGAACCTGTATCCTACAATCCTATTGCAAGGAAATCACACTGGAAGATGAGAGATTGAACTTTTCTTCTGCTATATCTATTTTCAAAAATGTTTTGAATTTCTGTTGATCTTTTTAGAATATAATTTTGTCCGCGGGATTAGTTTGACTCAGTTAAGGAATTACATGAAAGTTTCGTGAAAAGAAAGATAAGAAGACGCGCTATGTTTAGCTATAAAAGCCAGGGTACGAAGGCAATGCAGAAAGTTTGTTAGTTTTTCCGTGTAGTCATTTTTTTAGCAGACAGTTATTATTATTATTTTGCAAATAAATAAATAATAATAAATAATAATTATAATATCAGAAAACAAAACCCTAATCCCTTTTACACTGTTTCGTTGGCATTTTGGAAATTAGAAATTTGTAGAGAGGGAGAGAGGATAAGAGAATGGGAGGGTGTTTTTCTGATATGCAAGGAGGGAAACAAGCTGTGGGAGGGTTATGTGAAGCCGTCAATGCAGAAAACGACGCCGTAGATTTCTTTTACAGGTCTCAAGGGTTTCATCAAATGTTCACACAAGTTGAGGTACTCTTTTTTTTTTTTTTTTTTTCATAATTTTCTCAGTTCCATAAAATCACTATCTTAAAATTCTTGTCACATATTGATTTCCATTGTTCAACCTACCTCGTTACTGTCGCCGTCGTATTCTTTTTTATTTTGTTGACTTGACTAGGTATACTTCGATATGACGATTTGTTTAATTTGTCTTTTTAAAGAAATGGAAGAAAATGTTATGATGAACTTCTCTTCTTCTTCCATTTTTTTACTATATTTAGATATTATCGTGCTTTAAGCCTTGTTAAGGAGATCAGTATTTTTATTGTATTGTCAAACCAAACGTGGAAGAGAGGGAAACGGCACGGAAAAGACTTAACATAAACAAAAGGGGACAAAGAAGAAGAGGTTCAACGCAAGAAATTGACTCTTTTGTTTAAGATAATTAAATAAAATTAATAAGTTTATAACAATTTAGTTTAGCTTTTATGTATACAGTTTAAATTTCTCATTACTAGATAGCAGAAATTTTGTAAAAAAGTTTTTTTATATATATATTTTTTTTTTTTGAAATTTAAACATATTTGGGGTTTTGATTTTAATAATCTATTTGTGATATGTTTCAAATTAAAAACTGCTGTATTTAGATTGCTTGCCACTACAATAATTATCATTCTATCTTAATATGTATTTTTAATTGATATGAGACATGATTTTCTTATTTATTCCATGTCACGTTATATTAGTATAATATATATTTTGTTTATTTTTGAGGGAGCTAAATTAGAAAGTAACATATTAAAATAATTCACTTTCTTCAAGTAATTATCATTAGATATGGTAAATGAACCATTATTATGGTTGTCTAAACTTGCTTAGATTTTTATGGGAATTTTTATTGAGTATGAATGCTATTTAATTTTTTAAGTTAATATAAAAATAAAGATGAATATATATATATATATATATATATATATATATCAAATATACATATTCGTTCTAATATCACTTTTGTTTCAAATTATTAAAACATTTTTATTAAGTACTTTTATTAACCTTTTTTTTTCTTTAGTTTTGGAATTTATTTCCAATATAAATTTGATCATTTTTATTCTTTTATATAATTATTTGACTTTAGAGTAAAGAAATGTGTATTTTAATAATATTTATACTATCATTTGTTTTTATGTGATTTTTATTTTTGATAAAAGATTATTTAATTACTATATGAAATAGTAAAATGTTGTAAAAAACAATTTCTTATGATATAAATTTTTACTTCTAATAAAATAAGGATGAGTCACCTATACAGCATCCTCCTCAGCCTCCCAATTGTCATTACTACTTTTTCCAAGTTTGTTATTGTTGGTGACTAGCCTTATTATACATACAACTGCTTCCATTGTTATAATTATTTATCACCACACTATCAACTTAATACTTTTATTATGATCACAATTATCATTATTAATAATATTATAATTAAAATAATAAAGGTAGGCAATTCTATCCATGATTGTTTCCACCATCAATATGTTAATGATGATGTTACCAATGTTATCATTGTTATTATTTGTATCATTTTATTTTTATCCTTATCATAAAAGAATCTAAACATTAGTTAGAATTAATACTTATTTTACCTTTATCTTGTCACATTTTTATTTCATCCTATTATATGTTGATCCCACGTCAATCCTTAATTTTTTTAATATTATATAACTCAACTTATTTTTGGACTTATCTAAATATCAAATAAGGGATATTGATACATTATCTATTTGTTTGTGATAAAAAAATTTGCTAAGGTGATTTTTGTATAAACAAAAGTTATTATGTGTTTCTCTTTCTTCTTCTTTTAAATTACTTTATTTCTACCGCTTTTTTTTTTTTTGATAAGCAATCATAAAATTACTTACAAAAAAGAAATAATCTTTTTCCTCTTTTTACCTTTTGAAGTTTTCCAAAACATGCTTAAGATCATATTAAATAATTATTTTATCAAGAACTTTTAAAAAAATTAAACAAACGTACCTATAATACTACATGTTGACATATCAACATGTGTGATATTTTACACACTTTTAATATTTACAAAATATTACTTAATTATTTAAAAATGAATATTAATTGAGAACTAAAAATTAGTGATTAATTTTTTTTACAAAGAATTAAAAAATTCTTTTCATAAGGGAGAAATATAACATTTTTTTTTTCAAATTTTAGATAGATGAAACAAATAGTGACCAAAATAAAACATTATTCATTTTATA
Organism: Vigna reflexopilosa; assembly: GCA_027742785.1. NCBI lineage: Eukaryota > Viridiplantae > Streptophyta > Magnoliopsida > Fabales > Fabaceae > Vigna > Vigna reflexopilosa. Next base: position 24,668,311 of record CM050926.1, on the reverse strand, counting down.
AATATGAAAGTCATATTTTTTTTTCTATGACTGTGTAAATTGAGTTTTTATCCTACACTGTTTGGTGTCGTTACTATTATTTAGTGTACAATTAAAAAAATTCTTTTGCAATCAAGAGATTCATTTAGATAATTTTAAATAAATCCAAACATATAATTAACAATGTTTAGGTATTTTATTTTATGAGCTCTTGTTTGTTTTTCAATTTATTATGTTCACTTTTTTTTTGTTCATTTTCAATATACTATTTTGTTATATATTGTTTGAACTTGGACAAAGTTGACAAATACTTATGCTCATATAATCTTTTTTGCTGCAGTTATCTCTTTCAGCATCCAGCTTGCTTGATCGCGACATTGCATCAAAGGTATATTTTGTTTTAGATACCTATATTCCAGATGGTTGTCATTTTCTTTAATTTCTTCGATGTTCTATACCTTTCTATTTGTCTTAAATAGTTTTTATTATTAGATGTTTGTAGTAATATTTTTCAAAAAGTGCATAGCAAGTATTATTTTTCAAGAGACTAGAATATGGAATGCAAAATTTTGTTATTAGAGAGTCACAGTTCCTCCACAAACTCATGGACAAACAGTTTATCTACAAAACATTTGTTTTCTATAAATAAACTTGAAAATATAATAATCCTTCTTATAATATTGTTCAAAATTGGCCTTTGCAAGCATAATTTAGTTGGTTTTGTTTTCTTATTTTATTTCAGAGTGATCCCATGGTCGTAGTATTTGCAAAGAAAAGAGATGGTAAATGTGAAGAATTAGGTCGCACTGAAGTAATTATGAATTGTTTGAATCCAGAGTGGATAGAGAAAATTAGTGTTGCATTTCACTTCGAAATTGTGCAACCACTTGAGTAAGCTATCCTTCATGTGTCTTGCTTCTATTCCAATACATACAATCTATTGCAATAATAACTTAACCATTCCCTCATTTTACATTTTTTCCAGATTTCATGTTTATGACATTGATACAAAATATCATGGTATTCCCACCAAGGTTTGTAACCATAATAACTCTACCTCGAAATTTTTATGCTTAATTAACTGGAGCATGAATTATTCCTGTATTTTTTGCTCATTAAAGACTTAACAGTAATACTATTCGACTGAGTTAAAGAAAACAGTCAACTCGTTGCTGCTTTCTTAATTTTTAAAAAGATAAATATTTACCTATACTTTTGGTATTGTATATTTTCGAATTTTTTATATAACCAGAGGATAAATCATATAGCTATATATGATCTTAATTATTTGTATCTTATTTCAATTTTAATTCATATTATATATAAGCATTTCTTTAAGTATTTAAAATATTTTATGAAAAGAGCTTAAAGTATATTAATGTGCTATTTTTAGTTTGATAGCTCCAATACACAGTAGCAAGTAACTTATAAGAAATTTGTTCTCATTTTTTAAAATGTTTCTATATGATCTTCAATGATAAAGAAATCAAATTTTTAATTGCTTCACTAAAATGCATAATGAGTGAAAGGGGACCAATTTGTTAAAATGAAACTATACTTGTAAAGTTTAGATATGAGTTTTTGCATTGTAATAATACTCCGCATTTTATATTAACTTCCTCTTGCCGAATTAGTAAATGGTTATGACTCATGAAGTTTACAGTGGAAAGCTAAGAAAAAAAATATAACGTGTTTTTCTTGCAGACACTAAAACTGGGAGATCAAGACTTCCTTGGAATGGCCAGCTGCACTTTATCAGAGGTCAGTCTCATTGTATTTATTTGCAATTTTTGATACGTGTTATTTTGGGCTTAATATAAATCCATTACGTAATTTTCATGTTTTAATAAACAATAGATTTATCCACACCCCTTCGGTCATGTATGTTAATGGATTCTGATAAAGTACAAATCAGTAATGAGTGTATAGATGTAAAAAAATTGAAGAAATAAAAGGAGAAGCTTTGAATACAGAAGAGAAAGAAGGATACAAAAGTTTCGCAAACAAATATACGAAATGCAAGAACGTTTTGAACTTGACTCATTTTGAGATTACTTATTTTGAGAGTATTCATACAAGGTTTCATGAAACAGCTCTTACGAATTTGAGCTAGAAAATCTAAAAATCTCACATGTCATAAATAGAAGACATAAATAAGAAAAAAGGATTCATAAATATATTATTTAAGATTTTAGATGAAAGATATTATCTTAATTTTTATATAAATTTATTTAGAATTCATTGATCTCAAATTTTCTTAATCTTTGAAGGACCCAATTTTATATAAATTTATTCACAATTCATTTATATCAAATCTCCATAGTCTTCCTTGAAGAACCCAATATAGTTTTTTATAAAAAGAAAAATTAAAATGATATTTTATAAAAAGGAAAATTGAGATAGTAAAAAGATTCTATCACAAGTATTGTCACAACTCGTAAATTTAGAGAGAGAAAAGAAAAAAAAGAAGCGAAGTGTGTGATAACATCGGTGATGGGATAAAAAGAGAAGGAAAATACCAGTTATAAAAAGAGAATGAGATTTTATGCATGTGTGTATCTTTTTCTAGTTTTCCTGTTCTACTTGTTAATACTTTGCATTAATGAGAAACGAGATTTTGGACATTTGTGTGCGCGGCAGATTGTGACTAAACAAAGTAGGAGGTTAACATTAAGGCTCCAAAACAAAAGCGGGAATGGTGGTTTAAGAAACCTAGGAGCAATTACTGTTCATGCTGAGGAGACTGTTGCATCGAAGAGTGTAGTTGAGATGGTCCTGCGTTGTTCTCGCTTGGACAACAAGGATGTTTTTTCCAAAAGTGTACTTATTCTACATCCCATCTACATTCTTATTATTCATGTTTTTTTATTTAATTGAGTACATATTTATTTGTTTTGTTTGTTTAGCATATGAAAAATCTCATATATGTTTTTCTTCTAGGACCCTTTTCTAAGAATATCAAGAATGGTCGAGAGTGGAGGTTATATTCCTATCTGCAAAACTGAAGTTATCAACGACAATTTAAATCCGAAATGGAGACCAGTTTGTCTTGGTGGTCACAAGTTTGGAAGTAAAGTAAGCCAGCCATATTTGGGCTTAACATTTGAAGTTATGTTAATTTAACATTCTAATTACTTTTTATTTATCCAGCTTTCAAAAACTTTTACTTCTGTGCAGGAAAATCCATTATTGATAGAGTGTTTTGATTTCAATAGCAGCGGCGATCATGTACTTATTGGGTAATAATGCAACTATTATAAATTGGTTTATTTATTTTTATCTATACTAACTTTTTTATTTTATTATTCATTATTTTCTTAAATATTTCTATTAATGTTTTGAGGTTTTACATTGTCATGAAAATAACAGTATTACAACTAAAACGTATAGAACTTTTAAATATAAATATTACAATAAAAAATGAACAAGTATACTGACCAAAATCTTACTTTTAACCTATTTCTGTGGGGCCTTTACTTTTCTAGTTCATGAATGAAAAATATATTGATGTCAAAATTTATTGAATCAGAAAAATGCAGAAGTCGGTAGCGGACCTTGAAAAATTATATAAAGAGCGTACGGGCGCAAATTTTGTCATATCATCCAAAAGCCACATAAAAGAGAAGGTGTGTATTGATCCATGCAAAAGAATTACTTATTTTGCACTACTCCTTTACTCAATCTCACTTTTTACAATTTCTTCCATTTAGGTTTTGAAGGGTCAACTGTTTGTGGATCAGTATTGTGAAAAGGAGCGGTTCAGTTTTATCGACTACATATCTAATGGTTTTGAACTGAACTTCATGGTTGCTGTAGATTTCACTGGTAAGTAACAATTGTTCTTCTACTGCCAAAGATGAATATGAATTTGATCTCTATAGTTTATTAAGCGCTTCAAAATTTCTCCAGCTTCAAATGGAAATCCTCAGCTTTCAGATTCCTTGCATTACATTGATCCACACGGTCGGTTAAATTCATACCAAAAGGTACAATAGATTGGCCACGTTTTGCAGCTTATGAACATGTATTATGTACAAAATCAGAACACTGTAATTTTGTTTACTTCTTTATATATGGCATTGAACAACTTCAATAATAGGGCGGCATTATCTGAATCATTGTTTTGTCTAACCAGCATTAGTATTGTTCGTAGGCTATAATGGAGGTTGGAGAAGTTATTCAGTTTTATGATTCTGATAAGCGATTTCCTGCTTGGGGCTTTGGAGGGAAGATACCTGGTGGAACCATATCCCACTGTTTTAATCTAAACGGGAGCCCAGGTGGCTCTGAGGTTAGAAATTCTTCCCCTCTCTTTTTTTTTATTATTTTTTTAGGAAAATATTTTTATTATTTGCAGTATTTTATGTCTCTGGCACAGCTACTGCATTGTTGGTGTTCTATCAGTTTAACATAACTTTCCTTTTTTGTGTTTAGGTTGTAGGAGTTGAAGGCATAATGGATGCTTATGGCAGTGCTTTGCGCAATGTCACTCTGTCAGGACCCACTTTATTTGGTCCAGTTATCAACACGGCAGCCCAAATAGCTGGGCAGTCCCTCACATCACACAACAACACAATGTACTATGTATTGCTTATCATCACGGTAAGAAGATAACGAATTGGTGATGCTATTTTCTATATGATGATGATGAATAATCAATCAAGTGGTTCATGTTCTTACAGGATGGAGTTGTCACTGATCTTCAAGAAACAATAAACGCTCTTGTTAAAGCATCTGATCTTCCCCTATCTATTCTCATAGTTGGAGTTGGAAATGCTGACTTCACAAGCATGGAGGTTTAATTACTACAAATCCTTGTCCAAGTGTTTTCCTTAGACCCTTTTAATTATTCAGTAGCACGCCAATGCTTTTTTGCTAGAGAGAATGAGAATGAATAGATACACTTATTTGTGTGCAGGTGCTGGATGCTGATAATGGACGTCTATTAGAGAGTTCTACTGGTCGTGTGGCTACACGAGATATAGTACAATTTGTCTCTATGAGGGAAGTACAGAGTAAGTACCAGTTGCTTCTCAAGTTAACTTGCTTTGCCTTTTGAACACAATATATCAAACATATTTTACACCTACCATTTTTCTCATACTCTTACATCTTTTGACTCCTCCAATTTGTTTGTATTCATTTCATTTAAACGAACCCTCTTTCATGTGTACTTTAACAGGTGGGCAAATATCTGTTGTGCAAGCTCTTTTGGAAGAACTACCTGAACAATTTTTGTCTTTCATGCGAAGCAGAGACGTCAAGCCTCAGCCACGCCCTTCTCACTTCCCTCAAGCTTCCACATCCACCATGCAATAGATTTTACTATTTTGTTTTTGTTGAAATTTAACTGTAAATAGAAGCATGAAAAAGCTCAGGTATATCAGTGTAAAGTTTTTTTCTTGGGTGATTTATTCCTTTTTCTTCTTCTGTATTCTTTCCACATTTCGTAGATTTTCCGTTCCTGATTTCATTGAATGTCTATATCATACATTTGTATATATACTAATTCATTAAAACTTATCCTTATATTCTGCCTCATGCTTACCACGTAACTTATCGTCAACTTATTTTTATCAACTTGATTAGAATAATCATAAACTTTCTTTTGTACTCATACAGTATAATGTTTTTAGACGGACATTTTCGAAAACTATAATAAGAATTATGCCGCTTTTAATTTGTGAGAGATTTGGATAAATTATTTGACGTTAGTTTATTTACTAGTCTTTGTGATTACTATGGATCAACATGTATGATTTTCTGTAAACCATAAATATGTTCTAAATCATTTTAAAGCATGGAATATATTTTTTTCTTTATATTTTGACATAATATATTTTTCAATAATATAGTTAGAAATTTAAAATATTTATTGACATCATGACATTTTTTTTTTCCTATTTTTCTAATATTAAAACACAAAAATACGCATAAATTTGTATATGACTACAAACTATACGTGTTTTTTTAATTGGTGATCTTATTTATATACAATCTAAATAGTTGTTTTTAATCTAATATTTGTAATTAAATATTTAGGTTTTATCACTTGACTGTACATGTAGCACTTCATTCCTTCAATTTTCTAAATTTGTAATTGAATATATTATAGCTTTTTATTTTTTTACACATTCTAAATTTATATATTGATTCCACTATTAAATAATAAACGCGTATTAATATAAAAAAGTAGAAGTTATATTATATGATAATTATATATATATATATATATATATATATATATATATATATATATATATATATATTGAATTATTATGAACAAAGTCATGATTCAGACATGTATGCCCATTTGAAGGTGTGTACAAAGCTTTCAATTCAATTTCGGGTACTATTTCTCAGGTGCAATTATTTTTCAGTAGTTAACACGTCACACAAGAGAGTTTGAGACTTTCTAAAATAAGATATTCAAAAAGAAATATGTAAAAATAATTGTGTATTTCGTATACTGTAAATTAAAAAACTTTTACGAGAACAATAAACAAAAAATTAAAATAATTTTATCTAAAGTGATGAAAGCATATAAAAATACAAATATTCACTATATGAAATAAATGGAAATATTATTAAATACACACAGTAGATTTTAAATTAAACACTCGAGGAATCTATATAGTCTATGCTTGTACATGGAAAACACACCAGAAATGAGTAAAATGACTTTTCTACTTTCATATTTTTTTTTAGAAAAATAATTTATATTAGGTTTTCATCATGGCCCTAACTTCTTCTGCAAGTTCTTTAAAGAGCAGTGCCACTTTGATTCAGTACAACGGTCCATTTAACATGGTTAAATAATAATATTTTGATTATAATTATATTATTTTTTTAATTTAAAATCATAATATATATATATATATATATATATATATATATATATATATATTATTAAAAGTAATATCAAATGAATGTTTTTTTTAAACAGTGTCAAACTAACTTTTTCCTTCTTTAAATGTTCGTTGAAATAAAATATCGATACTATTATATTACACGTTATCTCTCAGTAGTATGTCTCCCTTGAAGTGATAGTTCATCCAAACGGATTAAAATACGAATTGAACGACGCGTTTCTGTCACGAGCTATAGAAGGTAACGAACGCGCTGCTCTCTCTGTGAAGCTCAAACATAGCCATGTTTGGACAAATAGGCACACTGTAAAATCACAGAAACCCTAATCCAATCACTCAATCACTGTTTCATTAGAATATAAAAATTAGAAAGAGTTTTGCAGAGAGAGAAAATGGGAGGGTGTTTTTCGGATATGAAAGGAGGGAAGCAAGCGGTGGGAGGGATACGTGAAGCAGCCACCGGCGTAGAACCGCAAAACGACGCCGTTGATTTCTTTTACAAGACTCAAGGGTTTCAGCAGTTGTTCACGCGAGTTGAGGTATTTTTTCTCAACTTCTTTTCTATCGTTCAACCTATTCACTGTCGCTGCAATTTTTCTTCAGTTCTTTCGCATACTGCTATGATTTGTTCCGTTCACAGTTCATATTGTTTTCCGGAAAAAAAAAATGTATAGAAATTTCGGATAATTTTTTCTTAATTTGTTACCTATTAATTATATTATTATTATTATTTATTATTATTTTGTGTTGTTGTATGTTTGACGTTTTCCCTGCGAACAAGTTAGCTTGACTCTTACTGTATATATCCTCCAGTCAAACCAAACGGATGTGAACCTGGAAAAAGATCGTTTCAATGTATACAAAGGGATTAAGGAGAGAGAATTTTAAAAAGAAAGATAATAAATATTTATTAAAATGGGAGAAAATAAATATATCAATTATCTTAAAATTTAACATGATTAAACATGAAAATAGAAATAAGTAAAAAATTATCAGTATAATAAATTTATCTCATTTTTAATTATATAAATTTAATTATAATTTTGATCAATAAAAAATATACATACTAATAATAGGAAATAAGAACAAAATTACTAATACTTTATATATATATATATATATATATATATATATATATATGTGTGTGTGTGTGTATGTATACGAAAATATCAAACTATGATAACTTCTATTCAATGTTACAATGTAAAGTATATATTTCATTATTTTTTCTTCAAAAACTAACCGTTAAATTAAATATATTATATTAATATTAAATTATTTGGTATATAAATAAAAATCCATTAAATATATATTAGCATGTGAATTATTTAATCACATTGTAGGATATATACATATAATCATTGTATAAAATTATAATTTAATGACTTAAATGATAAAATTTACTTTATATATATATACATGTATTTCTCAGTTTTATTTTTCAATTTTTTAACTATGAGCTTTGTAAACTGCTTGCTTATAACCTGTACATATCAACACCCTTTATAAGCAAAGAAGGTTTTTCAGTTAATTAATGTTTCATATTATAAAAATGTATATTGACAAATGGAAATATTAAACTATTTTTGTAAGTTAAATTAATATATGAATCAAAATGAATATTTTTTTTATCGATCATCAAGTGAAAATGATTTTTTCTTTACTGAAGCCAACAATATTATATCTGGATTAATTGGATTCATTGACTTATGGAAAAGTAATCGTGCTTTCATTACTTTTAGACTTTTGAATTATTGCTATGGTCTATATTTTGCCACTTGTTTTACTATATTTGGTTCAGGTTTATTTTTTGTGAATACTTGATTTTTGTTTTTATTATTATTTTTTATTTTTTGGTATCTACCATTAAGTTTATCATCTTACTGAGTATATATCACTTTTCATATGTAAAAAAATTATATATATATATATATATATATATATATATATATATATATAATTTCAAATATTTATCAGTTATATCTTATAATATAATAATTTATTATCAGATTTTATTATATCGTTAAAATATTATTATATAATATCTCATTATATAATAATTAATTGTGAAATATTTTTAATATATAAAAAACTAATAATAAATCATTATATCATACAATGTTATTTATAATTATCTTGAGAATATTTCATAGAAACATTTATATAAAAAATGATATAATTACATAGATTAAAAGTAAAAGTAACCTTTTTGATTTATTAGAAAACAAAAAGTAACATTTAAAATCATTAAAACAGGAGTACCAATTTTACACAGTCATGTTTTTAAAGCTTGAATGATACTTTGAAATATCTTTGTATATAATTTAATCTGTGTAGCAGATAAAAGATTTTTTTAATGGTTGAAGTATACATAAATTAGAGGAATGGACAATGAGATTAAGGCAACGGTCTTAAACAAGAGAAAAAAAATTAGAGGATTGTATGTATATATATGTGTGGATTTTAGGGTCTATAGAGGGAGGGAGAGAAATAAAGGTTTTGTTTAGTTGGATGGAAATAAGATGGGAAGAGTGGAAACATCTGTGATGTGAATAAAGAAAAGATATGTTAAAGGCTACTTGTATTTTTCTCTTTGTTTTTTTATAGTTTTTTTTTTCTTAAACAAAAATTCTTAATTTTCACTTCATCTTTTACAAATTTCTATTTTTCATCATTTATTTTCATTCTACCGAATGAATTAAAAAAAATGGTTAAATATGTTTTTAGTCCCTTAAGTTTCACTGATTTTTGGTTTTAGTTCCTGCATGAAACATTGATGGCATTTCGTCCTCATAATTTTAAAACTAGTATTATTAGTCCCTAAAATTGGACGGCGTTAACTTTAACAAACGACAAGGCCACCTCTTATCCTGCTGTCATGCCACGTTTCACTTTCCTTCAGTATTCCCTACACGTCAAAATAAAATAAAATAAAATAAAATAATTAAAAAAAAACCTAACAGAACTTGTGGTCGTCGTCACTGGCCACCTCCGAAGGTGGAAATCTGTGGCCGTCGTCACTGGCCACCTCAGATCAAGAAACCCAACTCAAATCAACACGAAGAGTTGAAACCCCAGACCCAAATTCAAAAACAAAAACTTCACCTTCTCAAATACCAAAACAGAAAAATAGGACCATAAGCTCCAATTCACGCCTGGAATCAACGTAGACGAAATAGAATTCCTAGCCCAAAAGACAAATCAGAAAAGAAACCCAAATTTTGAAAGCCCTAACCTCCAAATTCCCTATTTCATAAACCCTAAATTCAATCCTAATTCAAAATCCTCATTTCAAACCCTGGCTCAAAAAGATGAGACCAAAACCTGCAAGGAAGAAACAACAACCCAAATTTTGAAATCAGAAACAAGATTAGGAACCCTAAATTGCAAGATTGGGACTGCGATTCACTCCGCTGTCGTCGCCGGTATCCCTCGCAACGGGTCGCTGCTGCTTTCGCCGGCCACCGTCAAACAGAGACCCTTACTGTGAAACGCAGAAGCCCTCTCCCTCTGCAAGACGAACCAAAAATGGAGAAAGGGAAGGAAGTCTCCCTCCTTGCATCGCTAACCAGCACGGAGGGAAGGAAAAGAATAGAACGGCTAACACGCCATCGTCGCGCCATAGATGTTTTCCCCAAGGCTGGGTGGTCCGCGAGAACATAGATGGAGAAGAAGCTTGAAGCTTCTGCTTCGGAAGCGTTCGCGAGTGGCATGACGTGTTTCTGCACGATGTGGATCGGAAGGTGGAGAAGGTTTATGCGGAGGAGTTTCTCTGCCGGAAGCCACTCTCGTGATGCACTGTTAGGGAATAAATGCTTAATTTCATTCCAAATTAAAATAAATGCTACGTGGTAGGGTCGTGGCAGAGCCGTTAGCCACCTCACCAAAAAATTGACGCCGTTTATTTTAAGGGACTATTCATACATGTTTCCATACTAAGAGGACGAAATGCCATCAATGTTTCATGCAGGGACTAAAACCAAAAATCAGTGAAACTTCAGGGACTAAAAACATATTTAACCCTAAAAAAAACAATGGTAAAAAATTTAATTTAATCGTTTTTATATCTTTCATGAACATCTTAAAACGAAATGAAGAATGATTATTGTCCTTATAAGTTTGAAATTACATTGAAAAATATTCAAATCGAAGTAATTTTTTTGTCTCTTGTAGTATATTTGCTTAGATTATTATATTTTAGAATTCCAACTGAAATTCAAATATAGGAAAAGTTATTGGTTTAACATTTCAAATATCTATATTGTCAAATATTTATTAAAAATTATTCAAATTTTATATATTTTAGTTTGTATAAAAAAATTATTGTGTCGAAATTTTGAGTTAAAGATGATATTGTTGTCCGCTCTATCACATTAGATATTTTATATGTGGGGACATTATCAAAATTATGACAATTACTACCGTAATGTGCTTTGTGGTCATATGTTAGATTAGTGATGTAAATGACTCATTATGCACTAATAGGTTATATAAGTTCGCTCATTTTTTTTAACAAATTCTCTGTCTTTTTTCGAAAGATAATTGAAAGTTCTATATTAAGTAAAAATAAAATCTCTCAGTCTCCAAAAATCACAAAATGAATTGAAAGTTTTATATTAAATAAAAAAAAGAAGTCAATTATATAAAAAGAAAAGACTAACAAATCTGGATTTAGTAGTTTTGATTCGACTCATTAGAACAAAATCTATTCCTGATAACTTATCCGTGAAAAAAAAAATCTTGAGAGAGTGTATATAAATGTGAAAGTAACTCACAATTAAGAAGAGTTAATGAATATAAAAAATAGAAAAAGAATATTTAAGAAGAAAATTTCCACAAAGTCATCACCATTTTTGGGTTGAAATTATGTTATTCACTTGCAATGGTTTATATTTCAGTAATGGTGAATTTCCTCCAAAGAAACCAACACATTTCATGGGGTCAGACTTTAGTTTTCTATAAACATAAGCTCTAGAAAAAATACCCAGCCTTGATAGCTTTGACTAAACCCGTCCACCAAAATGAATAATTTTCTTTTATTTATTTATTTTTCTTACATGATAAAACATGTTTAAGTATTTTACGATTGTTTGTTTTCTAATTTATTTGCTGTCCTTTTTCTTTTGGTTCTTTAAATATGCTGTTTGTTATTATTGTTGGAACATTGGACAAATGTTTATAGTCTCACTCTAATATTAATTTTATGCAGTTATCTCTTTCAGCTTCCAACTTACTTGATCGGGACATTACCTCAAAGGTATATTTTCTTTTAGATAACGGTGCAAAATGGACTACAAAAAATTGAAAGGGTTGTCATTTTCTTTAATATCTCGATGTTTCATGCTTATTTATGTGTGACTTGGTGTTCTTTTTTTTTTTATGAAATACTTTTCCATTTGCCTTAATCTATATCATTGCAGTTTGTTATGCTATGCAAAGCGATAAAAGTTCTGAACAATCAAATTACGCTAATCAGGCCATGATTTGAAGTTATTTGGTTTACAAACTAGAATGTAAAATATTGTCCGTAGTGTCTTTAATCCTCCTCAAATTCTGGTAAATGTCTTGATTGACGACTTTATTTACAATTTTTATTTTTTGTAAACTGAAAAATATTTGCCGGTGGCAACCTAGGTGTGAATACCAAGTATTTATGGTACTTGTACATTGTTCAAAATAGGCCTTTGAGTATAATTTAGCGCAGGTTTTTCTTATTTTATTTCAGAGTGATCCCATGGTTGTGGTATTTACAAAGAAAAGAGATGGTCAATTGGAAGAATTAGGTCGCACTGAAGTAATTATGAATTGTTTGAATCCAGAGTGGATAGAGAAAATCAGTGTTGCGTTTCAATTCGAAATTGTGCAACCACTTGAGTAAGCTATCCTTCATATCTGTCTTTGCACCAACAATGTATTGCAATGATAACTTATAATTCCCTTTCTCTCATTGTACTTTTCATTCAGATTTCATGTTTATGACATCGACACTAAATATTATGGCGTTCCCGCTAAGGTTTGTAAAACATAATAACTCTGCCCTCTTAAATTAAACCCATTTATGATTAGTTAAGAATAGGCAAGCTAACGTAATTGGCTAGATTGAATATAAAATTAAAAGCCTTCGAAGTTATCTTTTAAATTTTGTATGTTATAATTTGTAAATTGTAAATCTGTCAATTACTCTATCCAGTGTTTTACAAAATGAAAATGTTAGAATGTAGATTGGAAAAAGCCAACTATTTCATTGGAGATAACTGACCATTTTTCGTGACCAGGAATTTAAGCATTTATAAGTGTTTTAGAGGATTTACAAAAATTATCTGTGATATGCCTGTAGGTTGTTTTTAATTTGTTTTATTAGGCTCTCTTTTAAAGAGGTCATTAAAACAGTTTAGTACCTTGTAAGACAATAATTTTCTTATTTATTTTCAATTATATAAATAATTTAGACAAATACTTATATATGAATAAATATTAATTTAGTTATTTAGCCAAAAGGAGTACTAGCGTTGGTTAAATTTGAAAACTCGACCTGTTCAGCTCCCTTCTACTTTATATAAACTTGATTTAAGTCATGGTAGAATCCTATATTAAAATGCATAATGAGAGGGGAAGGGAATGTCAACTTATTAATGTGGTGTGAAGTAAAATGAAGCCAGACATAGAAGGTTTATTACGAGCTTTATGCATTCCAAATTTATGTTATTACTTTCTCTAGCCTATGACTTGTGAAGTTTGTATGTGAAAACCAAGAAAAAGTTTCATCTGTTGTTCTTGCAGACACTAAAATTGCGAGATCAAGAATTTATTGGAATGGCCAGTTGCACTTTATCAGAGGTCAGCACCATTCTTTTCATTTGAAATCATTGATGACAAACATGATTGTTTTGGCGTAATACATTATTTAATTCTCATTTTTTATAAACAAGTTCACGCTTTACACGGGAGATTTTTATCAACTGTGAATTCTAATAAATGTATACATTTCTCATTTTTGTATATTTAGGTGGGAAAAAAATAGAGATGAAAAGAAAATTTTAAAAGAGGCAAAACATAGATATATAAAGCTTTGTAAATTATATATATATATATATATATATAGTTTCACATCGTTTAAAAATCAAAATGAAGTATAATCTAAATACTCTTTTCTCATTCTTAAAAATAAAACCTAAGAATTATATCAATATATGATATATTTTTTTATATTTTATGTAAGAAGTGTCAGTTTTAAATAAAAATTAAGTAGTTAAGTTTCCAAACAAAATTTAGTAGTTTTCTACTAAAAGGAAAAGTGAAATAATAACATATGCCACTAGTGTAAGCAGCCTAACTTATTATATCATTGATGTTAGGTTGAAGGGCGATTGGACTAATAGGTCAGATTGAGGTATTGATTAGATTTTATGAAACTTTAGTTTGATAAAACTAAGGTGAAGGGGCTAGGTGGCGTTAAGCCCAATACCTGATTGAATCTATGAATCCAGTACCGGTAGATAGATATGAAAGGATAATGACTGATACGATTAATAATTATTATGATGGTTATACATAGTAGGTAAAAGGTTGAATAAAAAAAAGTCATTCAATGCAAGGTGTGGCAATTATTTAGAGGTTTTGGAAATTCAGACCTGATAGGAATTCGGGGAGCTGAAGACAAGGGATAAAAGGAGTTCTTGGAAAAATTGACAGCAGTCAAATGTATTTATCCTATTTACCTGTATGGTAGAATAATCATACATTACTCTTAGTCTTATATTTACTATTAATTAGGTGAAATAATATGTTGGCCTTATTAAATATACAAAATCACTTAGTTTACATGTTAACACGAAATTTAACCAAAAAAAAACAAATGTAGAAGATTGTGCGGAAAACATTTCCTGTTGAAGAAAGCCACTCACAGTGGCTCAATATTAATTATCTTAACTCTCAAACATCAAGAGGGATAGAAAAGCAAAAAAAGGGAAGTGTGTCATTAAAATGGTGATCAGATAAAACGAGAAAGAAAACAGGAATTACTAAGGTGTGAGTGAAAATTTATGAGAGAATAAACTAATACTGTTGCATTGAGAAATGTGATTGTGTAAACTGACGCTGGTGTAAACTGTTTTTGTGAGACGCAGATTGTGACTAAACAAAGTAGGAGGTTAACAATAAGGCTCGAAAACAAAAGCGGGAATGGCGTTTTAAGAAACCTAGGAGCAATTACGGTTCATGCGGAGGAGACGGTTGCTTCAAGGAGTGTAGTTGAGATGGTCCTGCGTTGTTCTCGCTTGGACAACAAGGATGTTTTTTCCAAAAGTGTACTTATTCTACATCCCATCTACATTCTTATTATTCATGTTTTTTTATTTAATTGAGTACATATTTATTTGTTTTGTTTGTTTAGCATTTGAAAAATCTCATATATGTTTTTCTTCTAGGACCCTTTTCTAAGAATATCAAGAATGGTCGAGAGTGGAGGTTATATTCCTATCTGCAAAACTGAAGTTATCAACGACAATTTAAATCCAAAATGGAGACCAGTTTGTCTTGGTGGTCACAAGTTTGGAAGTAAAGTAAGCCAGCCATATTTGGACTTAACATTTGAAGTTATGTTAATTTAACATTCTAATTACTTTTTATTTATCCAGCTTTCAAAAACTTTTACTTCTGTGCAGGAAAATCCATTATTGATAGAGTGTTTTGATTTCAATAGCAGCGGCGATCATGTACTTATTGGGTAATAATGCAACTATTATAAATTGGTTTATTTATTTTTATCTATACTAACTTTTTTATTTTATTATTCATTATTTTCTTAAATATTTCTACTAATGTTTTGAGGTTTTACATTGTCATGAAAATAACGGTATTACAACTAAAACGTAGAACTTTTATATATAAAGATTACAATAAAAAATGTACAAGTATACTGACCAAAATCGTACTTTTAACTTATTTCTGTGGGGCCTTTACTTTTCTAGTTCATGAATGCAAAATATATTATGTCAAAATTTATTGAATCAGAAAAATGCAGAAGTCGGTAGCGGACCTTGAAAATTTATATATAGAGCGTACGGGCGCAAATTTTGTCATATCATCCAAAAGCCACATAAAAGAGAAGGTGTGTATTGATCCATGCAAAAGAATTACTTATTTTGCACTACTCCTTTACTCAATCTCGCTTTTTACAAATTCTTCCATTTAGGTTTTGAAGGGTCAACTGTTTGTGGATCAGTATTGTGAAAAGGAGCGGTTCAGTTTTATCGACTACATATCTAATGGTTTTGAACTGAACTTCATGGTTGCTGTAGATTTCACTGGTAAGTAACAATTGTTCTTCTACTGCCAAAGATGAATATGAATTTGATCTCTATAGTTTATTAAGCGCTTCAAAATTTCTCCAGCTTCAAATGGAAATCCTCAGCTTTCAGATTCCTTGCATTACATTGATCCACACGGTCGGTTAAATTCATACCAAAAGGTACAATAGATTGGCCACGTTTTGCAGCTTATGAACATGTATTATGTACAAAATCAGAACACTGTAATTTTGTTTACTTCTTTATATATGGCATTGAACAACTTCAATAATAGGGCGGCATTATCTGAATCATTGTTTTGTCTAACCAGCATTAGTATTGTTCGTAGGCTATAATGGAGGTTGGAGAAGTTATTCAGTTTTATGATTCTGATAAGCGATTTCCTGCTTGGGGCTTTGGAGGGAAGATACCTGGTGGAACCATATCCCACTGTTTTAATCTAAACGGGAGCCCAGGTGGCTCTGAGGTTAGAAATTCTTCCCCTCTCTTTTTTTTTATTATTTTTTTAGGAAAATATTTTTATTATTTGCAGTATTTTATGTCTCTGGCACAGCTACTGCATTGTTGGTGTTCTATCAGTTTAACATAACTTTCCTTTTTTGTGTTTAGGTTGTAGGAGTTGAAGGCATAATGGATGCTTATGGCAGTGCTTTGCGCAATGTCACTCTGTCAGGACCCACTTTATTTGGTCCAGTTATCAACACGGCAGCCCAAATAGCTGGGCAGTCCCTCACATCACACAACAACACAATGTACTATGTATTGCTTATCATCACGGTAAGAAGATAACGAATTGGTGATGCTATTTTCTATATGATGATGATGAATAATCAATCAAGTGGTTCATGTTCTTACAGGATGGAGTTGTCACTGATCTTCAAGAAACAATAAACGCTCTTGTTAAAGCATCTGATCTTCCCCTATCTATTCTCATAGTTGGAGTTGGAAATGCTGACTTCACAAGCATGGAGGTTTAATTACTACAAATCCTTGTCCAAGTGTTTTCCTTAGACCCTTTTAATTATTCAGTAGCACGCCAATGCTTTTTTGCTAGAGAGAATGAGAATGAATAGATACACTTATTTGTGTGCAGGTGCTGGATGCTGATAATGGACGTCTATTAGAGAGTTCTACTGGTCGTGTGGCTACACGAGATATAGTACAATTTGTCTCTATGAGGGAAGTACAGAGTAAGTACCAGTTGCTTCTCAAGTTAACTTGCTTTGCCTTTTGAACACAATATATCAAACATATTTTACACCTACCATTTTTCTCATACTCTTACATCTTTTGACTCCTCCAATTTGTTTGTATTCATTTCATTTAAACGAACCCTCTTTCATGTGTACTTTAACAGGTGGGCAAATATCTGTTGTGCAAGCTCTTTTGGAAGAACTACCTGAACAATTTTTGTCTTTCATGCGAAGCAGAGACGTCAAGCCTCAGCCACGCCCTTCTCACTTCCCTCAAGCATCCACATCCACCATGCAATAGATTTTAGCATTACGGCCCACCCACAAGGTATTTGTTCTTATTTTCATGGTCGAAGAAAGAATGTGACGTTTCGAGAATTTTTTGTTCTCTCTAGTCTCAGACCCTACTTTCCTTCACACTTAGTTCGTTGAACCTCTTATTGATGAAATTGTACTTGTTTGGCGTAATTTCATCAACATGACAGTGGGGTTCGAAACTAGAGATAGGGAATGATCAATAAAATTCTCGAAACCTCACATTCTTTTCTCAACACTTTTTAAAGTGCTTTCAACCATTTTAGCATGGGTTACCCTGTTTTCAAGTTTATTGTTAATTTCTTTAAACTTTAATATCTATTTTAGTCCTTTAAAAAAAAATTGTGTTTAAAATAGTTTTATTTGTTTTAGAAAGTAATAATTGATCCTAATTTTTTAAAAAAGATAAAACTATTTTGAACATAACTCCTTTTTTAAAAGGGACCAAAATAGATATTAAGCGTTTGTTTGAACATTTTTTCCATCTTGCAAAATGTATTAGCTTTCAACAAACGAAAATGGATACATGATCACTTATAAACATTAATAAATTTATGTTCCGAGCAAAGAAATGTTTAAAGAGATTGGTAATAAATTGCAGAAAATTGAGATTCAAAATGAAAACACACTAATTCACGCCAAAAAAGTTGAAAGCAGTGTATAAAGATTTTAGTAAAGGATGTGACACTTTGAGGATTTTTTTGATCATTTTTTTTCTCTAGTCTCGAAACCTACTTTCACTTCACACTGAGTTCCTTGAACCTCTTATAATATGTTGAAAATGTAATTCTTTGACGTAATTTAATCAACATGACAGTGGGATCCGAAGCTAGAGATAGGGAATGATCAAAAGAATTCTCGAAAGTGTCACATCCTTTCCTGGACACTTTTTAAATTGCTTTCAACTTTTTTAGCATAGGTTATTGTGTTTTCATTTTGAATCCCAATTTTCTGCAGTTTATTGTGAATTTCTTTAGATATTTTCATTGTCAAGGGATTGAACGAATTTTGAAATCTAATTAAAAGATTTACTAAATTTTAAAATTCGATTAAGAAGTACACTAATTTTCAAAATCTTGTTAAGGGGTACACTGGATTCAAAATTCGATTAAGAAGTAAATCAAATTTATCATATTTTCAAAATCCAAAGGGTGGAGCATGTAAAACATTAAGTGGAACATGAGGAAAACTTAGTGAAGCATTAGGAAAGTTTGGTGGAACATGTGAAGGACTTGATGAAGCATGAGGAGAGTTCGTTGAAGCATGAGGAGAGATCGATGGAGCATGGGGAAGCTTAATGGAGTATGTAGATAACTTGGTGAAACATTAGGCAAGATAAATTAAATCGGTAAGGAGGCTACGTAGCTGAATTAAGTCGATCGAACAACTTGAATCCATATTGTTAGGTAAAACAAGTGAAAGTGTGTTGTTGTATTCATAAATTATTTATTCTCTATAAATTATTTATTTAGAAGTCTGGTAAAGGTTTCTCCTAAGTTTCAAAATTTGGCATTCATGGTGCATTTGTAAAACTAAGATTGAATTTAGAAATTCAAAAGAAAACTAGATTTTAAAATCCAATGAATTTTTAATTAGATTTTAAAATTCAGTAAAAAATTTTAACCAATTTTTAAAATTCAGGAAAAGAGTTTTAACCGATTTTTGAAATTTAATACATGCAAAATATATTAAAAATAAATATAAATTTAAAGAAAATAAATATAAATTTTCAAACCAAAGTTAACCAACAAAAACGCAAGTACAAAATGAACGAAATAAAATGAAAGAAATGAACTATCCTCGAATTAAACGAAGAAAGCTAGAAAACAGCGGTAATTACTACTTACCTAATTTTTTTATTTTATATATTTATCAAGGTTAAATTTGTCTTCACAATGAAAATTAGAGGTGCAGGAAGAAACCACAGAAAAACAAATGGACCAGCCCAATGATATATAAAACTAAAAACTCGTCTTTTTATTTATCTCTTATGACTTAACTCATGAGGTTTTGGCAGGTGGGCAGATATCAGCGGCGCAAACTCTTCTGGAGGAGCTACCTGAACTACTTTTGTCTTTTATGCGAAGCAGCGACATCAAGCCTCAGGCATCAACTTCCACCATGAAATAGAATTTTTAGGAGGGAGAAGAAGAGTGTATCTAAGTATCAATACTGAAATATATCCACTCCTCGTCTTTTCACGACCAATGATCTATTTAGACTATCCATCACGTTCCAGAATGGGCATTACAGACACTCTTTAACCTATGGCATCAATTTCATACTGTAATGGGAGTCTCGGCCAGATTCCCTCTATACCTTCTACAGCGGACGGTTCTGTTTTCAGGTTTACATACCAATTTCTATTGATGCCTACAACTGATAGTGCAAACAATAATATAGATTGTAAGAATATTTATATATATAGAGAGAGAGAGAAATTGAATATGCCTACTTTCTTGAATATGTTTTAAACCCGCTAATATTAGAAATTGTTTATGATCAAGTAAGATCAAATATACTAAAAATAAAATAAAATCAATTATTAAATTTAAAACAGGTTTTCAACCGGTTAGCAGAAAAGAAAGTTCGGCTTTAGTTTGGATATCGCCCACTTTTGGCAGTAATATAGCCAAACTGTGGACAACACACTGCCATTGATGAGTTTTACAGCCAATATAAATTAACAAAGAGCAGTGTCACAAAAAATAAAAAATAAGTGCATTGACTACATAGATATCTTTCTGCTTTTACTAGAAACAAATAGTACAACACAACCAAAAAGGCAGACACGGAGGGCTATCAAATACAGCCAATCAATTCAGCCTACAGCTAGTCTAGAACTCTAATAGATAATAGCATTTAATATAACATGTTTCTGGTTTTCAAAATATTTATTGGGTAATCTATAAATAAATGCATAGACATACAATCCACTCAATATATGTGCAACTAGCCCACAAAAGCTCTTCAAAGACACGTTAGTTAGAATCATACTCATCTGGACTTCAATTTGTTTTGTGTAAAGGACCACCTTGCAGAGAAAGGGGAAATAACCTCCTGAATATTGTGGAAGAAACCTTTATCGTAAACGTTATTCTTAACAACTACCACATCTTCTAGTGGTGATTTTCTAAAGAAGGCTCTCCATTTGCTCGATGAGGGCTGTTTTTCACTGCGAATTCCATCGATACTTTGCTTTAGGGCTTCAGCGCTCACCTTTGCTTCTCTTAGCTTTCTTTGCCACTCAATGTAGTCTTGCCACTTAAAAGTCTGTGATCCACATAGAAACCTTTAGTTTCATTGAGCATTAGGGAGCCATTAGCATCTCTCGTAAGCATGCAGTTTTCTGGCTAAATAGGACACAAGAATTGAACAGTGATAAACAATATAGAGCAATTGTACTTGTGAACAATTCTGCATTCTCAAACCAGTAATAACTGTAAGTTGAAATTTAAGCAGCCAGACCTAGATCTTCTTTTCTTTTCTTTTTAATTTCAGATGATGAAGCAACCGTCCAATTTGTGTAGGGTTGTCAGTGCAAGGATTTTGCTACTGCGTTTTTTAAGTCCAAGGGAGACTTATAATACATCCTACAAGGGGGAGGGGAAGGGGGGTAAGGGAATGGGAAAGTGACAGAACACATTGCAGGGGATTGAACCCACGCATAGCTCACTCACAAACTTAACTGACTTAAATATCTGAGCACATTAAGGAGATTAATCCCACATTGGAAGGATTCTGCTTTTGTAGGGAAGGAAACGGTGGTACCAGAAGGACTCGTTGGAAACAAACACTCACAGAACAAAAAATAAATTTATCAAATGTAATATATTCACCAGCATTCCTTTCATCAAAAGGTAGTAGATTATAAATTATCAGTCTCAGGAAGATGATAAACAAGCAGGCATTACAAAGATCAAATAGAGCCAACAAAAGGTGGTTTGTTCTGGTGCTACCTAATATCGATTTGTTTTAAAAGAATTTTATGAAAACTGAAACCCTCTAACAACGCTGTCATTTGTCCAGATGCAAAACTTGTTCTAGAACATCATCCCACATCAGTTTTTTTACCATCCAGCGATCACGTAAACTTCAAATTAGATATTATGTACACAAGGTATCCATACTCTACATCTCTAATTCAATTATTTAAATGCATAGCATTCTGATCCCTCCCTTTATGAGAATTTTTATTATCAAATAAGAAAAAAAAAGATAAAGAATTCCTTGACACGGCCTGGCTCCTTATAATTTACTAAAAATTACTAAATAATTTGAAGGTTAGGTATAAGGTACCTCATTAGTGGTAGTATTGGTAACGCAAAGCTTTGCATGGTAACCAAAGAAACCAGCTAACAGCATCCCAATGATTGCAAGGAACACCATAAGAAGTATCTGAGTGTTGTAAGAACCCAACAACCACTGTATGATAACAAAATATCACTAACCACTTAAAAGGAAAGCAGGGAATCAAAATAGAAAACATAATCAGCATGTACAGACAACAAATCCCTCACCTGCACAATATTAGGAGCTAAATCCAGAAAAGAATTTTCTATTCCATAATAAACTGCTTGGTTATGACAAGGATAGAGAAGTATCAAAGTTAGTAAAAAACAAAAAACTTAATCCGAGGATGGTATTAGTTGCAAATATATATTACCGGTTAGAATATCAACAACTCTTAATTCTCTTAGTCTGCCAGCAAGAACCAAGCCAATGGCAACTGTTCCATACAAGCATATAAGGAAATGCCTACAAGATGTAAAAGAATCACAACTACAAATAGAAGTAGAGATGAAGAATGTATAACCTATTGCCAATCTAAGGTAAAGTTGAAATCAGTGACTAATGATTATTACTAAGATTTTCTAGTTATCTATACTACATCTCATTGGAGGGGAGGAAAAAGATTGCAAAATAGCACATTAAAAAACACATCCTCACAATGTTTTGAAAAGTTTAAGACTAAAGTGATAATGGAACAGTGAATTGGTAAAGAAATAGTTAAGTACCATGTCGGAACTGAAGTTTTCTTTTCAGAATACAAATAAAATTTATCAAACAGAAAACAGATACACAACATAGTTATTAGAATTGTAAATTCACAATTAGAATCCTATAATTTGACACGATTTGGCTACCTGTGGTAAAGATACGATAAGGATGAAGTTAAGTTATCTTCTAAAATAAGACAAAGAAAAGTGAGAGGGAAGACATGATAAAAGATAAAAAAAGAAACTGGAATGCAGCAGGGCTGCCCAATCACTCTGTACGCTAAGGAAATGGATAGAACTTAGTATTGTGGAAATGGAAAATACGAACACCACTCATATTTGGTGGTAGCCATCTGCCCTATAGTACAACAGTAAGAAAAAATACAAAGGAACTGGTAACTCAAGGGTTCCAAAGGCCAAGGAAAAAGCCAAAAAAGAAGGAACAGGAAGGATGTTGAAGCATGTAGAAATTTCTATCCAAAGTGCAAAAATATACTGGCAGTAGCCATTTTTTGGTTGGGATCAAATATAATCATTCACAGTCTTATTTTGATATATATCATCTATTGCAGTAGTAGTCTTAGGATTGATTGGAAATTAATCTACTGATCTCGATTGAAAATAAATCACTAACTAAATGAATCATGATTCTAGAAATAGGATTTAACTCATTGATTGTCTCTATATTGCAACACAGGTTTATTCGGTTGATGGTTGAAAAAGAAACATACGATCCTAATTTTAAGGAATTAATGATTGGTGATTTTTATCAATTATTACAACATTGGATAGTGAGAGAAGAAAACTTATACGATCACGGTTGGTCGTGAGAAGGAGATTAGTGAAGTTTGATCCCAACAATGCTGTGAATATTGTTAAATTTTCTTCATTTGTAGTTAGTTCTTCAATCAATTGTACTCTCTTATAGCAAGCTAACTAAAACTTGTAAGGAATGTGGAGAAAATCATCAATTACTTGAACAGAAACAATATAAGAATAATTATATCACACAAGTCCATGACAAGCGACTTTAACTTATCACTATCCACTTTGCCTATTTGCCTTACCAGCCAAATGACCAACAGATACCTCTTGGAATATTTTTTGTGAACCTCTAATTTTATTTAAGGAGAGGAAACTTCAAAAAAAATTGCTTAGTCTCTCAATGCATTGTACATTCTGGGGTTCCTTTGGTAATGGAGTTAGATTAGACTAAACAAAAATGATACTTATGTAAGAATACATGTTGAACTCACCATAATAGAAATGCCATGAAATACCGTGTGTTTTTCTCCCCAATGCAATTGTTCTGCGAGTTAAACAACTTCAGTACATCTTCAAAAAAAGTATATGATATATATTAAATGAGAACCACACGAGCAACCTTATCAAGAGGAGAGTTTCAAAGATTACTAACCATCCATCCACAGTGATGATCAAATCGAGCAACACATCGGTCACAAATGCTGCAGTGTTTAGACCTAGCAGGTCTGCAGAAAAAAATTAAGACAGTTTTATAGATGACAGCCAATATTTCAACAAAATTCAACAACAGTGTCACACTCACTTTGGAATTTTGCAAGTGGAACATTCTTTCTCTGAGTAAATAATATTATCATAGGGATAAGCAGAAATATAATTAGAAACATTCTCGGCGTTTACGGTCCCGGGATCAGAAAAGCTGGTCAAAAGAAAGAGCAGAATTCCAACAGCAACTGCCAATAAGCTTGTGTACCTAAACAAAAATATAAGATCTAACAAAATTCAGGATAGAATAATGCCGAAGAAACCATTAAGTAAAAAAGAGTACAACATTGGCCCAGCACTACACTACCTGTGAATTCCACTTAAATAGTATCCGGGTATATACGCAAAGCAAGACTTGGCAATGAAATAATAGGTAACACTGATTATCACAATGTATATGATCTGCACAAACAGAAGTTTAATATTCAAAGCAATGGAGAACATAAAAAATTGCAGTCAAGAATTTCTGAAAAGAAAAGAAAAACCACGATCTCACCCCTACGATAATACGCAATGAGTTAAATTATTCTTTTATTTCCTATAATTGTCCCCATCTTATGTTTTAATGCCTATACGAGAAAATACGAAGTTCTGGTCCTCACAAAGTTTTCAATGATGTCATAAATATAATGATGTTATAAATTTAGTTCGAATTATCTTGTATCCACATGGGAACCGGAACTTACAGTTTTATCGTACAGGAACTAGAACTTTTAAAATATACGGACATTCAAGACTGTGCAAGTTAAGGATATCGCCATGATCCTAAAAGGATATTCGAAATGGAGGCATTTGCATCCCTTTCGTAATTATGGCATACAAATGACACAAATAAGAAGTATTGACACGTCAGAAGTGAGCAAATCGTAACCTAGATAATATAAAAAACAATTTCGGTAATGAATTAGGCGAAGCAATTTATCCAATGAAAAACTAGAGGAATTGCTTACGGATTCCACTGTTATGCTAGTGGTAGGTAACAAAGTCATAAGGAGCAACAATTTCACTGTAAGAGAAGTTGAAGAAATGAATTGAAATAGAAAAGAACAGTAGTACCTGTAGAAGAGGATTGGGACGATCGCAGCAGTAATATTCGACAGAAAGAACTGCATCCATGCACTTATGGCCGAAGACTGCACCAACGAAACGTCTGCAATAGAGAGAGTGATAGATGAAGCCATTGAAATTGAAGGAAGCGAAAAAGGAAATTTGAGAGAAAGAGAGAGTTACAGGAAATAGTCGTAAGCACCGAAAGTGAGAAAATGGTGTATGCGTTGGATGAAAGTGCCTTCGAAAATTGGCCATCGACCGCAGAGGAAAGAAACAACGACCACCGCAGTGACCAAACCATGGCAGACCAACAACCACTCTACGCCCATTACTCCTTTTTCCTGTGCCTATGCTCATTTCATCATTTTTACACCCCTCTCCAGATCCAAGGGATGAATTTTTTTATTAATTATAAATTATAAAATATATTACAATAACATTATTATTTAAATGCGTCTTCATGTTTCTTAATTTCAGATAAATTTGATTTTTTCCATTTTTGTTTATTGGGATTATGATCTAATTTTTGCTGATTAGAATTTTTGGTTGTTGTGATTTCTATGAAAAAGAATTTCTGGTTTTTTTTTTTTTTTAATTGGGATGCTTGTTACATTGGTCAACCTTCCGACTCGTTTTTCAGTCCGGTCCAACTTTATTTTGGCAAATGCGAGACATTTCTAATTTTGTTGAGAATATTAGGATGAGTCTAGTTAGAAGAGATGAAAAAAATAAACATTGAAACTAAGAATAAGGTACAGATTATTTATTATTAGATTTGTAATAAAAAAAATTATCTGTTATTTACTCTCTATTTTTTTAATATTTATTTAAAAATATTTTCAGAATTTTTTTAATTTTAGGATACTTAGAGATACTTGTAGATATTTAAAAAAAGAAAAAATATATATATATATATTATAAAATTTTAAAATAAAATTTAAATAAATTTATAAAACATATAAATTATTAAATTGAATATAAATTAAAATTTAATTTTAATTAAATTTAATCTAATAAATTATAAATTAATTTTTTTTAATATTGTTTGAAAAATATGTGCAAGTTTTTTAAATCTTTAGGTACCCATGAGCATACGTGGATATTTAGAAAAAAAAAATTATAATTTTTAAAATAAAATTTAAAAGATATAAATTATTAAATTAAATATAAATTAATTTTAATTAAATTTAACTTAATAAAATGTAGGTTAAATATTAATTAGATTTAACTTAATAAAATATAAATTAAATTTTAATTTTAATTTTTTTCAAATAATGTATATCTACAGATATAGATAGTATAATGTATGTTAGAAATCTCACATCAACAAAGACCAAATTATAATATATACAAGTGGATATAAATCTCATTTTATTAGTCGATTTTGTAGAGTTGCATTAAGTTTAAAGTCCACTTTTTAAGATGATATCAGAACTATTATTAGAACTTATCCTAACGATATCGGATAACCCACTAATGTCTAGTCTCACGCTTTTATACCCGATATTATCTTCGTGAATTTTATTTGCATATATTCTAAATCACGTGTATTTTTTGTCAATGAAACATACTCAAATAGAAAATACATACCACCTGAACCAGTGGTAACATTTCTTCAAAAATCTCAATATGATTGTTTTCTTTGCTTTGACATTCCCATTGGTAGTGCCTAGTTTGTGATAGTTGAAATAATCAACAATAGATTTGTCAAAGTTAGCCCTTCCTTGTCCTCCTTCTCAACCACGTTCGCGACCTCGTCCACAATTGGAAGAGTCCCCTTAAGTCAACTTCAAGGCTTGTTCCTTGTTTGAGATAATCATCTTTTGCTCATGCACTAGCAAATGACTTTATAATTCATCTATAGATAAAATACTAATGTCTTGTGCCTCCTCAATTAAACAGACCACATAGTTAAATTGCTAAGTTATAGAGCGCAATATCTTTTCCACCACTTCTGAGTCACTTTTATTTTTCACCATTAGCCTTCATCTTATTCACAATTGTAAGTGTTTGAGTGAAATAATCATTCACAGTCTCTCCAACCTTCCTATGGAGTGTTTCAAATTCCTTTCTCAATGCCTGCAATTGAACGTGCTTGATACGCATGGAACCTGGATACTTCTTCTTCATAGAGTCCTATATGTTCTTAACAATGTCCTTCCTAAGAATCGTCTCGGGAATAGAACTGTCTAAGGCTGGAAAAAGAAAATGCAATCAGAGCAGTACATTGCAAAATCTGTGAGAGATGAAAGGTTGGGGTGGCTTGGTTGGGATCCAACTTGGTCTACGCAACAGTATACACATATCTCAAACTTAGGAGGTGGGCAAGAGTACCCCGAATGCATTTGATAAACACGTCTATCAAGCTACATAGTCGCGTACTCATTTATGGTCATCTACTTGCCAACTAAGGAAGGAGATGGAAGATGAAAAGAAAGCAAAGATAGTGGCCGAGTTGGTCAAACTTAAGAGGCAGGTAGCACGTTTTGCGGCCAAGAGGGGTAGTGGGATAAAGAAAGGCACAATCATGACCTAACATTAAAGTCTTAGAATCACTACTTCAAGACATAGGCAAAGGAGAAGAAAGCCAAGAAGGCTTTGGAGGAGCTTACCTTTACCTATACTAAGAAGGAAAAACACTCTCGAATGGATGATTGAAGAGTTGCTAGAACTTCAAAAGTATGTTATATCTGAGCATGAAGAAGGCTTTAAGAAAACCCCCCAGACTATTGTTTAACATCCCTACTAATGAGTGTTTCAACGTAAACAAAGAGATTCATCAAAAGACATTGGTCCCTGTTGACGAGATCACCAAACTTGATGTTGGTGATGACAATGTTGTTGATGCCAGTGAATCCTACGAGGATGTAGGCGAGAAGTCGTCTTCTTTTAGTCCAAAGCCTTCTCCTCAGCCCGTGGATGTTACACGAAAAGCCCTGTATCTTAGAGTTGTTAGGAACTATATACCTTAGCTTGACGTGGGTCTACCTTAGTCGAGATGAATCTCAGTAAAGACCGTTCGAATAGTCTTCCAAAGATCAGCATGTTCTTATTAAGGTTCAACTTTGACCAAGATGGATTTCAACATGGACCGAAGATTAGACTCAGGATACAACTTGCTCAAGATAGAAGTGAAAGTAGATATTCATTCACATTTTTCTCTAGTAACGGAGCAAGACAGAGACACCAAATGAAAATTTATAGAAATATTAATCAACATATAGAAGGGAATAATCAAAAGCTTCGATTAAAGATCTGAATCATCGATAGAGCTCTCTATAATGTCAATGCAGGTTCCTACAGATTTTCCCATTGACAAAGCCTCAGCAACCTTAGCTCGAGCTGCTTCATGCCTCCTCAAGAGCAAGACCGTGTTTAGCAAAGACCATCTAACTTGAGAATCTGCCTTCTTCTGTGTGAAGCCTAGTCCCTTGAGCAGTAAATCCAACTATTTACATTTAACAAAATTATAATTAGTAATGGCAATGCTATGTGTAAGCATTCTAATTGTCATGACTAAGAAAGTAAGTATAAAATTGCATAAACCTTTCTTATGTCATCCAGACCTCCTTCAGAAAATCCATATATAAGATACTCCGTAGACACCCCAGCCAATGCTATACATGAAAATCTGTTCAATGTCTTAACACAAAACCAAGGCTGTGTCACATTACTAAAATTTTGTAACGTGCAGAATATCTATTTAAGCAACCTTGTAAGCAGTGAAAATTAGAAGTCAGTGAGATAGCAACATACTGTGGCTGATACTTTTCCTGTATTAACCTGTATGAAGTGAAAAGCGCCACCAATCAATAAATAAGTTGTCAACTAAATATAAATGTGATTCTCTGGATAATCAAGCAGTTTGATGAGTTAAAAACGCAACTGAAACACTCACTCAAAGACAGACTTACAGGCAAGTTGTGACAGTTCAAAGTCAAATTACTAGGACAAAGTCATGCAACGCCACATTCGCAGTTGTAATTCTTGCTATAAATCTTTGTTATGTGATTTAGTTTTTAGAGGGAATTAGGATGGGAACAAAATTCTCTCGTTAAATTTTTTATTGGACGGGAGGGAAAGGAATATAAAACATTTCAAGTGTATTGACTATAATGATAAACATCTTTGCTTACACGTTATGAAATCCAAAATCATAAGGATATAAAAGCACATTAATCTTCCCTTCCTCTTAACTAAACAAAATGTCTAATCAAAATTCCTTCCCTCTCGTCCTTTGAGCCAAAGAATTCCTCAAAAGCAATTGGACTGCGTTAAAATATA
The DNA here is from genome assembly GCA_027742785.1 of Vigna reflexopilosa. Classification (NCBI taxonomy): domain Eukaryota; kingdom Viridiplantae; phylum Streptophyta; class Magnoliopsida; order Fabales; family Fabaceae; genus Vigna; species Vigna reflexopilosa. The sequence goes on along the minus strand of CM050926.1, from coordinate 24,638,786 downwards.
AGGCGAAAAAAAGCAGCCTACTTCTTCTTGAAATTCAAAATCCACAAAGGCTGTGCCTGCTTGAATATTCAAAGACCCCTCCTTCTGCAGAGCATCCAAACTAGAAATAGAATATCCCTTAGGAAGTATTCCTATCAAATAAGCAATTAAAAAGTGGCCAGCTTCATGCTGCACAATTAAATTTCGACATGGTTACTTAATGATCACTAAGATATGTAAGCTGATTGAAATAAAATTACTTGTAAGTGTGTGATAATAGAATGGCATGAATCTGACTTGAATAACCCTATTGTGGTATTTCTGACTGAAAGTGTGACCAATTGTATCAACAACCAAGCTACCAATACCTCCACCAAAAGAGACCTGCAGAAGAAATTGGTTGGATGAGCATGCGATGGAATTCAATTAGCATGTCAATGAAAAAACACAAATATAATGAAGATTGATAGACAAACTTGGTCCAGAATTCAACAATGCAATGAACCTTCGATCGTTGATACTTACAGAAAATAGTAATAAAAGGTCTGCTATTGGCAATGTGACAATTAGGTTAACGGAAATAACACTTTTTATTCATATGCGTATTGGAAACAAATCGAAACATGGACACAGCATATCTAAGAAGGTTAAACGGACAAAGCATGAGAAAAGAGAATAAGCTCCCCAAACAGGCAAATGCAAGAGGAAGCAATTGGTTGGACCAGCAGAAGATACAAACAAGCATAGAACAAATCACTCTACTAGAAAAACTTCACTTCATAAATCTAGTGAAATGAAATGATCTCCAGGTTTGAGTAAGTACCGCGTCTAGTGTCCATAGAAATAGCAACCCCAGTGATATATAGAAGATTTGTTGTGGGGAAATTCCAAAGGCATTCCATACAGCAAGACCTCCTAGAATAGCAGCAATCTGAAGATTTCTTTCTATTGAACCAAGAGTCGTGTCCACAGGCGACAGAAGAGACAAAGTTTCGATTCCATTTAGCTTCAATTCATCCAAGGTGTAAAGCCTTTGAGGCACCTACAGAATAAGAATAGAGAAAGATTATCCAAAAAGCATTGAAAATTGAGAAGACGCAAGAGGACACAAAGCTAACCTGTCTGGCTGCACCGAAACATCGAAGCCCACCAGGCTTACCCTGCAAATCCTTCACAAGTGCCAGCGCTGCTCTGTCATCTCCCTTTGCTAGCTCCTCGTCCACTTTCTCCAGCACTTTCTTCCTAGACACATAAATGTTGGAGGAACATCGGATTCTTACCCTAAATTCACAAGTTCTCGGTTTGAGTTGTCCATGGCACGGTGTCAGGACCACACCCACACGCTGCATCAAACCAAAACCTACCATTTCATCGAAATTATTAGGATGGGTGAAACGAAATTACCTCTATCTGCGTGTTTGATTGTTTTCGACGGACTCAATTTTTGAGGGTCAGTGTTCCAATTTTTCATTGCATGCCCTCTTCACCACATAAATACAAGATAACCAATTTTAAAATCAAGAAAAATTTTCCATCATCTAACCAAGGGTTACGGTTTATTATACAATTGAGATAAATTGCAGATTTTCTTAAACATCAATGCAAACGAATAAACCAGATAGAAGCAAAATTAATGACTAAAATATTCAAGGAAAAATGTCTTCATTTCGTAAATCTGACATGACGACGCCGTTTCCAACAGAATGACGTTGACGCCTTTTAACAAAGATCGATTTAGACCCTCTTGCCTTTTGGTTGCGAAATACACTTCAAATTTCATTAATTTGATACTATTATTCAATAATCAATTTTATATTTCATTACCCGTCCATTGAGTATCAATTGAAAGACTCTTCTAAAATACTTCTAAAATCAAGCAAAAACATTTTCATCGTGTCTAAAAAAATGGAAATATGCAACGAAATTTCGCTATGCACTTTCCCCACTAGTATTCATACATAACCTCACCTACCAGAAGAATCTAAGATCTAGCTGAAACTGAGTGTTGCAACTCGCTGACACAAATACTCCTTAACATGACGAAATCATCGGGCAATTTGACGTAAGCTTATTTTCAAAATACAACAGTAAATGATAAAAGTATTACTCTTCGACAATTAACAAAAGGACACTAAAACATGAAAACCAGTAAAACCAAATATGTCAGCCCTACAATAAGGGCATTCAGGCATGAACACTTCCCACAAAGAGACAGGGCCAATAGTCCTCACAAAACGCACAAGGAAGAGAGGATCAATTAAAAGATGACCATATAAACCCTTAATGAAAAATAAAAAATAACCATAAAATCAAAAGAGTTAAAAAGGTTCACTCTACTTAAGAATCAAAGCAACCCGGTTATTTTGGCGAGACCCCATAATCATCATTCCACATTCCCAAATTCAAAAAATCCCATAATCATCATTCCACATTCCCAAATTCAAAAACAATACAGGCAATCTATTGCATGATGCCATTGCGTTTAAAACAGACGGAATCATAAGGCGATATTATAAGTGTCAACAATAGCTCATTAAAACCATCAAAAACACCAATCTTCATTTCTCATATACATCCAAAAAGTCATACATCATTTAGCTCATCGGACTGAGAAACATTTAACCTCTCGGGAAATATATAGAGATAAACGAAACCAAGTATATTACAACCAAAACGAAATTAACCTATTTTCTAAAAAGAACCATTAAAACCCCTAAAATTCTTGAGAAGCGGACCCAATTTCGCCCTTCCCCTTGCCAACCTTCTTGGGAAGAAGAGTTTGATGAATATTGGGCAACACACCTCCATTGGCGATGGTGACAGACCCCAAAAGCTTACTCAGTTCCTCATCATTCCTCACCGCAAGCTGAATATGCCTAGGAACAATACGATTCTTCTTGTTGTCTCTGGCAGCATTACCCGCCAGTTCCAAAACCTAAATAAATAAACAAATAACCGATTGTCAACAAACAAGCTACAGAGAAAATCAAGATTTTAGGTCAATCAGAACCCTAACAAACACAATCAATAAGAATAACAAAAACGATTAAAAATTAAACCTAATCAAGAAAGGGAACCAACCTCGGCTGCAAGATATTCAAGCACTGCAGAGAGGTAGACTGGAGCACCGGCACCAACACGCTCAGCATATTTGCCAGCTTTGAGAAATCGAGCAATTCTTCCAACAGGAAATTGAAGGCCAGCTTTCTGTGATCTAGAAACAGATTTGGAAGCCTTGGGCTTGCCCCTCCCACCCTTGGTTGAACCAGTAGAACTCATTTTCTAATATGCTTAGAAATGAAAACCCTAACCCTAGAATTTGCAATTGGGAGACTGAGTTAGAAGTGAGGCAGAAGGTGTAGATGAGAGGAGATGTGAGTAGAATGTTATTATATAGGGTCCGATAATCCACGCTGATTGGTTGAAAGGGTACGACACGGATTGCCAAGATGGCACCCCACTGAGATTCGCGGGAAACTGCTTTTTCCATTTCAAGCATTTTCTACTGTGCCGCGCTACCAAAATGTTCAAGTGTTTCTTGTTGCATGTATTTTAACACAAATAATTAATTAATATAAGAATATGTTTTTTATACTATTGTTTTTAATTTTGGTTGAAAATGTTATAATAAAATTTAATAAAAAATATTAAGAAGAAAATAGATTATGCAATTGGTGTAAATTTCCTCTGGTATCTAATAGCTAGCAACCAAACAAAGGTATATAATAGGTTAATTGCTTATTTTATCAATGGTATGTACAAATTTTACAGCATACATATATAATAAGCTAAGAGGTGTGTAAAAGTGTAAAAACATAAATATATTAATTATTTATGGTAAAAAGTAAATATACAAAAATTACTCTTAATTCTTTTATAAGAGTAATTGTATTTTCAGAAAGTTCACTTACTTAAAAAAAACAAAATTTAAGTTAATAATCATGATTTTCAAGTGATATAAGGTTGTTATGAATGATTTGTAAATTTACAGACATTATAATTATATATATGTGTGTAATAAAAAAGGATAAAATTTTATGATAGCAACTACTTATATAATAATGAAATTGTAAACAAATTATATATATACTCAATTTAAACTTAATTTCTTTTTCCTTTGTTTTAATCATGTTTAACTTTATTATATTTGTCATTTAACTTTTTTATAATTATAAAAATTAAAATTAATGATAATAAAAAAATAAAAAAGTTTTTTTTATTGTTTCATGATTAAAAAATGATTGATTTCTAAGAAAATTTAAAAAAGAATATATTATAATTTCAAAAATATATTATAATTTTGAGATATTTTTGTGCACAAGTTATAAAAAGAATCCTAGAACATATTAACATGAGAGAGTCTTAAAGTTAATACAGCATATTATCAAAAAAATGTATATATATTTATATATAACCAATTTGTTCTAAATGTCACTTGAACATACATTAAAATGCTGTTAATCAAAATTATTAAATTTTAAAAATACTATCATGAAATATACAATAAATTTTTTGTCAACTTAAAATATTGTCTCTAAAGAGGCTTACCTAATAGTGTTTCACGTTCCAACTTAAATGATCCAATTATTTTGACGTTCTTCTGAATTTTTTTATTTTAATTTTTATATAAATAATAGTTTTTTTATCATGATCAAGTGTAGAACAGGAAATTGATTAACATATACTCCATTTTTAAATAAAATATATATAATCCATAACGTGATTAAAAAATATAAAAAAGAAGACAATCATATGTAAGTGAAATGAAAAAATGAGAATAATACTAGTGACTGGTTTAAAAACAATTTTCTCTTTCTATTTAATTAATAATTTATATATTTAATCTAAGGTTATTAAATTTGGTTAAATAAAAAAATTGTGTTATCAGCATTGTATGATTAGATGAAACAACTAACTTTAATTTACCTTTCATAAAATTTAAACTTTATTTATTTTTATTGATTTCCCTGAAACAAAATTAATAAATTTAATAGTACATGAATAAAAAAAATACTACCAAAATAGAAACAAATAATGAGTACTTTGAAAAAACAAAACACTACACCAATTTACAAAATATAATGTTTATGCATATTTAATCAAATGACGATCAGAATATGAAATATCTAAAAAAAAAAAACAAATAATTAGTAATTTGGTCTCCTAGGTTTATGATTCGCTTTTTTTTTACTGATTTAAATTCTGATTTTTATAAGAAAACTTAATTAAGTTTCTAATTTTATAAAAAAAATGATTTTTTTTAGTTAACATTGATATTATTTAAAAATATCACATATAAAAAATTTAATATGTTAAATTATTTATTTGGAAGTGTCATATATTAAAATTAAAGAATTATAAAATTAGAAATAACTCATATTTTGACAAATTTAGATTTTAATATTTAATACTTTCAAACAATAAATTTTGTTTAAAAAATAAAAACTCAACTAAAAAAGAGCGAAACAAATTAAATGATTAAATAAAAAATTATTAATTAAGTAAAAAATAACACTTCTACACTAGAAGAGATAAATTATGGTGGTCTTAAAAGGTTTTAAGTTTAAATTGTGGGCTTTTACATGTGAGTTTTTTATATAGGGTTAGAAAGGAAAAACAGAAGTTTAAGGTTGTTTATTATGTCAATTGAGACTTGTCTAGATGTTAAAATAAGTGAATTTGATGTGGAAGTGCTAATTGTTTAATAAGTTGAGTTTTCTAACCCCATTTTAGTACTGTTAGATATATTATCTTTATTTTATTTTTTAATTAGTTGAAATTGAAAGTAGAGAGGCTGTAAGGAAACTGAAGTCTTTGGGTGTGTTATTGGGTCTATTGTGACTTGTTCATGTTGTTAGTTTATAAAACTTGGTGATAAAAGGTGTAGCTTTAAGTTTAGGTAACTTAAAGTAGTTGAATTGATTTGGAGTGGTCAATCTGAGTTAGAGGTATGTTTTCAGATGTTTCACATTGTCTATAAGCTCCTAGAAATCAATCAAAGATGGAGAAGTGTTTAAAGTCATCCAAAAAGGATATAAAATTATGGTATGACGCTGAGAGGCCCTTGGGCACCCTTTTTGCGCAAGGTCTGGCGTTAAGCGCCCCCCAAGCGTCCTTTTTGCCGAGAGCTCTGGCGTTGAGCGCCCCCTGGACGCCCCTTTTCAGTAGACTCTAGCGCTTAGGTGTCCCTTTCTGACGTTGAGCGTCCTTTTTAGGTCTTTGTTTTAGGATGCTTTATGTTGGTTCGTGAGTTTCATTGCATTGTTTTCTGATACTTTGATGGATGCTAACAGTTTTCATGTGATTGCCTACTATGTTTATTTGAGTTTACTTACGTGAATGAAAGATTGTGGAAAAGAGTTCCAAGGAGAAATTTCTTAATGTTGTTTATCAAGTATTGAGTGTACGAATGTATGGAATTAAGTATTGGAGTTTATCCTCACACTCTAATGGTCATCTGTTCTCAAGTTGAGAACATGTGATGAGAGTAGCAGGAGGTTCTTGTCTAGGGGTTTTACCTTGGTCAAAGACATTTGTAAATGACTAACCTTGTATGATAGATTGGGTTGGGCCTGCAGTATTAGCACTACAAATGCATAAACTACCATAGTTCGATATTCACATTATATCCAGATGAGTCAAGTCTAAGTTGATTAAACGTATAACGTGTATGGTTATTTAGCTTGGAGTTGTAATTTGTGTTGATGTATTAATTATTTTAGGATAATAGCTTACCCTTTTATTTGTATCGTTGTGTATGTTCTTGTGCATTGTAGTTTTAGCTATAATCATTTGGTAGGTGTAAGTAGAAGACGATGAGGTATTTGTGGAACAGACATTGGATGGACGAATTTTAGATGTTTAATCTTCTTTAGACTAGTTATATGTATGTAATTTTCTTCTAATTGGTCTGTTTATAAAGTTAAATTTTTAATTATGTTTTGTATAACTATGCCAAGACTTTACTTGTTATTTTGTATTATTTTATTTCATTAATAATGTGATAACTCCGTTATAATTTAATATTATATTATTGGAATGTTACATATTAAAAAAATAAAAAATCATCATATGAGAATTATTATACATTTTTTTTCTTGCAAAATATGATTAGTTTTATATAATTAGATTAACCTTTATTAATAAATTAGTTTATAAATTTAGATGACTACTTCAAATACAGACATTTTGAATCAAAGAAAGAGGGGAGGAATGTTCCTTATTCTGGTTATGGTGTAAATTAATTGAACTATATTAGAGAAAGCATAGGACATGAATAAGTAATGGTAAAAGAAGTCAATTTATTTTTTCATATAACAATGATACGATAATAATATTTATATTCGTGACAAGAATAAAATAGTGATAAATAAATTATTTTTTTGTATTTCCATAGAAAAATAATATTAAATAAATAAAAAAAAAATATGTATATCCGAATATCATTTTTCTAATTCTTATCGGGGCTAAACTTGCCGTTAATTAACTAAAATTTAGATATTCATTTTGTTAAAGTGTTGCGTTATTTTTACTTAAAATAAGTTTCATACAATTTTTGGATGTCCACAAAGAGTGAGTCAAGCAATGCAACATGAAACATATTCTGTGTCATCTTACTTTGCAGACAAAGAAAAAGAAAGGATAATTTAATATTACAAACAGTGGAGAGAGTGAAAAAGAAAGATAAAATTACAACAGAATGTTGATGAAAAAAGCTACTTTTATGGTTATTGCAAATTGAATGGAACTTCCCTGACCCTTATCAATCACCACCTATTAACCAAGCCTCCTGCAGGCAAAAACCTGCTGCTCCATCTACAATCACATAAGTAAAAATAAAACAACTTTAGCAGAGACATAAACAGTTTTTATTTTTATTTTTTTAACATCTTTTATTAGGGATTAATTGTTCTATTCAGTTGGTATGTAAAAGCACTTATATAAATATGTCACAATGCCTCCATTCCCTTACCTTAAACAGAGTTTCAAACTTGCTTTTTATCAAGGAACACTCCTGTTTTATTTCCTGTAAGATTTTGAGACACCTGAAAACCAATGTATATTTTCTATTTAGCATGTCCACAGTTTAGTAAATAAATTTACAATGATATTTATAGAGATTTGGTTGTTTTATTTCAAGAAAGATTACTCTAAATATTAAAACAGAGAAAACTCTGTTATCTGCTAAACTTCAAGATGTATCAGTTAATCTACTCTGTATAAATCAAATTTTCAAATCTTACAGAAGACTTATATACACAGAATATCAAAACACTTTGATGGTTAATAATTCAAACCTTACCCTTCAACATTTTGTTCCTCACAGTAGTTTCTGAAGGCAATGCAGACTTTCTGAACTCTCTGTGCACCAATGCTGTGTTTCCCAACAATCCAATAACCTTATCAAAACACTCGTTTTTTGTGTGCAACTTTTGTGTCTGATCCTCAGGAAAGTATATTTTATGATAACATAAGGATGAAAAGTAAGCACAATTTTGCTACATTTTAAATTGAGTGCAACAAAACTGTTAAGATAAATTTAAGAGATTCTAGATAAATTTAAGTATATTTTAAATCTAACTCAATCTTACAAAATCGATTTGTAAAATAAAATTTGTTTCTGTAGGGAGGTTCAACACACATAGATCTCCACACTGGTAAGATATTGTTTGTTTTGATACCACTGATAGGTATCTTATGTGTATATAAACCAATGTCCATCTCTTATTTTATCCCTTCACTCGATTTGCTTTTGATACCATTCTAAAAGACTTCTTATTATCTTATGTATATATAAACTCATGTTTATCTCTTATTTTATTTGATGTGAGTTCAACAGTCCCTTCTTAAACATAATAGATTTACTTTATCTTTATTTCGTGTAAGATTTCCACCAAATACATATAAATTACGAAAGTGAAATTTCAATTATGAGAGAAGAGTAATGCCAAAAGTACTTAAGTGCATAAAATTTTTCACTTTTTTACTGCTGAGTTTTAAGAAATGGAGAAACTAGAGGTAAAGAAGTATTATCACCTGGAGCTGCTACCTTTCAATTGGTGAACATGAGCATCCACCCTTTTGAAATCAATGTTATCCTGTGCTCTGTTTGGGTAGGAATCAGCATTCATTCAGAAAGAGATTCCCTAAGGCACTTTTTACAATGATCTGAATAACAAGGAAGAAATTGGTGAGCCCTTACAGTGTCTTTGCAAGTTCAATGAGAAGCCTCTCTGCATCCTCAAAGAAAAGATTCACCACTTCAACCACAAACTCTGGGTTGCTTTCATCTTGAAGTTGCTGAAGCTGGTTAAACTGATCATCTAAGAAACCCTTTTCAAGGAAACAAATAGAGAGAAACCATAAAATAGATGCAGCAGTAACACAACATAGCTTATGAGATGTGAAACTCTATTTTCTGCTTCTCTTAATGCAAATTGCTCATTGAATGACATACTTACCTCATCAAACAGGGAAGAAGTGAATTCAGCCAATTGTCTCTCAAGCTGAGACAAATCATACATTGTTGTTCTTCTTCTTTCAAACTTAAACTTACAAGATCTTAAGCAATTATGTTGTCTTCCTTCTACTACCTAGTTTATATATAATTTAGTAATTTTTGTTTTGCCAATAAACATGTGTCTACCAGGTGTGGAATATTCCATTATCAAGCTAATTAATTTGAGTTTTATAATAAAATAATTATATTGTTTATCATAGAATGTTTTCATAATATTTCTGATTATAATTTAAGATTTATTATTGTAACAGAAACTTAAAATGTGAATAGAAAATTATTAAAAGAAAGAAATATTTTCTTTGAGCTAAAACGATTATGCTAATTAACACATTATTTATTTTTCATTCTAATTTTGGTAAAATGGTTATACTAATTATAACTTTTCTTTATTATGTATTTTAGTCTTCGAATGAATAAACAATTTTTTTTGAATTAGTTCCTACCATTAACCTAATTTTATAACTTTTATCCTTCCAATTTTCTTACGGTTCTAGAACGTGTGAGACTGGTAATAAATATTGTGAAAATTTTATTTTAAATTTATTTAATTTGATTAGTTCATTATTTTTTGAATCTACTATCAAGTATTCTAATTTTCATTAATACAGGTTAATTTTAACATTTCAATTTTAAATTCAAGAATTTAACATGATAAAAAATGATTAATAATTGCAATTTAAATGTAATTATATTATTTCTAGTATCGAAAATATAAATAACACAGAGGTAAAATCTAAAAATGTTTTGATTAAAAAATCTATTCCAATTTTATTTCAGTTTTGAAATTGTTAAATAATATAAAAATAAAATAACAAATATTAATTTGTAGTCTATGTGTGAACATATATAAACATTTTACCTTATTGCATTTTTATATTTTAAAAATTAAGAGGAAAAAGAAAAAAAAATTAAAAAAAAAAAATATATATATATATATATATACATATATATATATATATATATATATATATATATTCAAATGTCTTAATCTATATCAAATATATTTTTAATTAAATCAATAAAAATCACTTGTAGTTTATATTAGTTATAATAGCATAATATAATTACAAAATTTTATATTTTGTAACATATAAAGTTAAATAAATAAAATAAAAATCACATTATACACTATAAAAAAATTAAATAGTTAAAATTTAATTAAAAAGTAGAAAAAAATTTCAACACTAGATAAAAAAATAATAAAAACTTACTTAAAATATTCAATTTTATAAGTAATTTCAAGCTAAATTAAGTTTAATTTAAGATAATTAAATAAGAATTTAATTTAAGCATTTATTGTTTATTTATGTAAGGTGTCCAACATTAACTAATAATTTATAATTAGATTATAATAAACTATTTTAATATATATATATATATATATATATATATTATTAATATATATTGTATAACAATTTATTATCATATTATTTTATATCTTATAAAATATCTTTAATATATTCATAATTAATATCATTACTTAGTCAAATTATTTACATAAACGATCATTTAGTAGTAAAAGTTGACGTTTAACTACTAGCATAACTGTTTTCAGACTTGCATAATTAAATTATTTTCAATATCACACCAACATCATTCAGTGTTATACTATAAACTTGCACATTCAAAATAGATTTTAATGTAAGAGGGAATGTTAATTTGCTCAAATCATCCTTCAACTTAACATTAATTCAAACAAAAACAAGTATTCATATTACATAAAAGACTTCTCATCACAACACCAACAATAGTGAATTAACTAATTTTAGATCAAAATAAACATGCAACACATATTATCAAATCATCAACAACATTAAAATTCGATAGTTAACTTTTCTTACCTATTAGAATATTAAACAATTCTAAGAATCCAAGAATGACTCCAACAAAAGAAACTATATATGTTCCTACAAACAACAATGATCAAGATATACCGTTAGTACTACTCATTTACAAAATGTCTTATAAAACACTCATACTCCACATGCAAGTAAGCATGCTCACATGCATGAAGAGATACATACTAAAGAAAAGAGTAAAAACTAACTTACAACTGATTATAAATGAACAATAGACTAAAAAAACTAAAAAAGAAAGTAAAAAACTCTTAAAAAAAGTGTTTTAGAAAAATAATATGTTCTTAAATAATAAAACTGAAATTCTATTTATACATTCAACTTTTAATATTAAAATAAGTTGTTATTATTATTTAAAATATACTATCATTTCTAATATACTATTTGTTAAGTTTTACATTTATTCACATTTTTTAATCCAAACAACCTCACTTTTATTTCAATTTTTTCCTTAAATCCACTCCTCTAAATTCATTTTAAAATCCATAAGACTAGTAAAAAACCAATAAATTCAAGTCAAAACAATGATAAAAAAAATCTGTTTCACAACTATTCAGTAAAAACAATGACAATACCAGATTATTTTGAGATTTTTATGAAAACTGAAAATTAACTTAATTATTCGTTAATTTTTAATGCAATGTCATATATTTACCCAAATTTTTCTATAACATTTTTAAGAGAGAAAAATTAAAAACTATTTTTTTCTTCATAAATTAAAACTACTTTAATAATAGATTAAAAATTAAAATTAAAAAATTATATAAACAACTTTCAAAATTAAAACATACATATAATAATTTCAATTTTAATAAAATAATTTTACTTTTCATATTTTTCCTATACATATTTTACACAGACAATTTCCGAAACATATCACTAGTACTATTAATAAATATTAGTTTGTATTATTAATATTTATGATTTATATGAACAAATTTATTTACATGCCCTTTTAAGAAGACATATATTTTCTTAAAAGAAATTAAAATTAGTCTATATATATGTTAAAAATAAAATTTAGAAAAATTATACAGATGTGTTTAAAAATTCATATTAGTTAAGAAGAAAAATATTCAATTGCCTCTGAATTTGTTTTTAACTTAAAGCATGTGATAAGAAAACTTAAAATATATTAACATTTTAGAAGTGAAAAAAACAATAAAACAATAAATATAAAATTGACCTTTTCAAAAAATACTGTAAAAAGCAAAAGGTGAAAAAAATAATAATTCTTTTGTTCTTTTGGGATATTAGCAGGGCACAAAGGTAAAGGGTCTATCTACTATTTCCTTTATTGACAATTTTGTTGTGAATGTGACTGCATTTATTATATTCACTATACTGCAAAATCAGTTTACTTTACATTTGCATGTGAATGTGTCACAAGTTCCAGAATATCTATCCTTTTACCACCCCATTTGGATTCTTATACTCATCAGTCTTTTTTTTTCATACATTAATTTCAGGAAATCAAACATTTTCTTTACACTCCTATGATAAATAAAATATTAATTATGTAAATATGTAATATTATATTATATATATATAATTTTCTTTTTCATTCTCTAATGTATACATTTCAAAAGTAAAAGAATCTCACATAAGTTATATTAGAGTATTTCGGCATAGAGATTTTTAGTAGAGAAATTATTGTTGCATGTTAAGTCATAAGTTTTTTTTTTTGTTGCATGTAAAGCCTGAAACTTTTCACTTATATACAAGTGATTTTTCATGTTTTTTTTTATGTGCGTACATAAAATGGAAATGTATATATGTTTATGATATATGACTTAAATTTACAAATTTAGTATAATACATTGTGATATGATAAAGTATATTGAGTATTGTGATGGATTTTTCGTATAGATAATACCTTTTTTTTTCTTGGCTTAATACCTTTTTTCCAGTTTTTGTTAGAAATATTTAAAATAGTTTCCATTTTATTTTTTTGTTTAATGTAGTCTAATTTGTGTTTAATTTAGTCGAACAAACAAGGACTAAATTAAATATAAATTACGTTTTTTAAAATTACATTAAAAATAAAATAAGATAAGGACCATTTCGAATATTTTTAACCAAAACTGAAAAAAAAAGCATACTGTAAATTTTATCTATCTATATAATATGTTTTTATTGTGCTAGTTTAGATTTCGGAAAATCCAAATTCTGATCATATTTTTGGAATTTTTGTTAACAAAACATACTAATGCAAAAATATGTTCAAAAATCGGTTTTTCTAAAACCAAATTTTAAACTAGTATAACAAGAACGTACGTGCTGTATGAGTAAATAAATCTTATATTATGCTATTTTGGTAAAAAGATGTTGACAGGTATGAAAAATTCATATTGTGATTCATGAAATAAATCCTCCAATTCTCTTATAGTCAATTATATAATATGATATCATGTGATAAATTACATATCTAACATATTTAGAGTCTTAGATTACGAATACTTTAAACTTAACACACACACACACACACACACACATATATATATATATATATATATATATATATATATATATATAATATTTGATAAAATTTAGTAAATAAATACATTAAATTTATGAAATTATCATTAAACTAATGGTGCTGATTCTAATTCTTATTAGTCAAATTCTTACGAATCTAATTAATTACTTATGATGAGATTAATTTATTTAATAGTTTTTATTTTTTATTTTTATTTTTGAAAATTTGTCATGATTTTATTCATTCTAGGAAACGAACTATGTAAAGTGAAACATGATCTCTGTATCTAAAAAAGAGATCGTGGCTAAAAATTTTGTAATAAATTATAGTGAATAAATATTTTATGAAATTGACATGAAGTGAGAGAGTAAACAATAGATAATGTTGCCATGTTGAGGCGTGCCTTAATAAGCACGAGCTGTCTGTTAGAGCCCCCATCACTCGCTCACATTCACATATTATGCTATTATATATATCACTTGTTATTAGAAATTTCTATTCAATTAAAAAAGCATTATCTTCTATGATTTTTAATATAAGAAACTATTACCATAATTACATAAACTACTAATTAATTTTGTTTCTAAATATTGTTATCATTATATTAAATCTACTTGAATTATTAAGGACAGAAGAAACAGTAAAAAATGTAGTATTTTATAGAAAATAAAAAAATGTAACATGGAATTGATAGGAATTCACAATATAAATATATAAATATAAATATAAATATAAATAAATATATATACATACAAATGAAATGACTGTGTCGATAATAACAAGGTAACGGCAAAGATATGCTAGCTGACTGCTAAACAGAAGCAGTAGAACATGCGACCTTACAGAGCTGTACGGTCTCCATTTACTCATATTATATTATAATATATATATATATATATATATATATATATATATATATATATATATATATATCAACTACTACATGCTAAAGGGTTAAATATAAATATGTTTTTAATTTTTTTTTTGCGATTTTGGTTTTAGTCCATTTTCAAACTAAAGTATAATTTAGTCTTTCAATTTTAGAAAACTCTGATTTTAGTCATTTTTACCAAATTTTTTTAATTTTATTTGCTGTTTCAAGCATATTTTATTATAGTATTTGGATTGTTTACACTGTTTGACACATTTTTGCTTCAATGTTAACTGAGAAACGCCTTTGAAACAACAAATAAAGTTAAAAAAATAATTTGGTAAAAAAGATTAAAATCAGAGTTTTCTAAAGTTGAATGACTAAATTGTACCTTAGTTTGAAAATGGACTAAAACCAAAATCGCCAAAAAATATAGAAACTAAAAACATATTTAACCCATGCTAAAAGTTTTTTTTTTTTAACGAATATATCTGAACTAATGAAAACGACATCAAACAGGATTAACGGACTAAACATAATTATATAAATTGTTTAATTAATTTACGAAAAACATATGACTAAACATGATTATATATAAAATTTAATCAACTTACGAAAAACTTATGACTAAACATGATTATATATGTATAATCGAATTACATTAAGAAAAACCTATTATTAAAAATAATAGATTAAGTTGTTTGAGAGAAATATAACAAAATTATTATTGTTTTGGCTAAAGGTTCAAGGTTATAAATTCATTAAGTCTTCAGTATTTTTATATTTATTTTTATTGTTGTCTTCCATTTGATCAAATTGATAAGTTTTCTGTAATTTAATTTTAAAGTCAACAAAGGTTTTTTTTATAAGTTCAACTGTTAATATATAATAAATTTAATAATCTATTTTATTACTTCATATTTGTATTTATAAATTTTAAAATAAATTTTAAATTATCAATAATTTTATCACAATTTAACGTCATACTTTGATGTAAACTAATTATCATTAAATTTAATTACTGTTTAATAATGATTATTCGGTTCATAGGATTGAGTGACTTTATCTTTGGATGATTTAATAGACATTCCTGATACTGTGATGATAGTTATGATAGATACATAGAACATTGAATAACATTTATGATTTATAATTAATAATTAAAATATTAACTTGAATGCCAATTTTTTTATCACATATCACTGTTTACATATTCCAATTAAACTCTCTAACTTTAAAGAGATTGAACATTAGAAGATATTAATTTTGATCTAATGAAGAACAAAAGAATAATTTGAATTTTGGAATACTAAGTTTATTGTACATTTTCTATATGTGTTGTTATCCAAGTGAAACTGATATTAGCATTCCTGAAAGAGATTTTATATTATTGAGATTCTAAATCCTTCTTTAACCGAGTTAAATTTAAGTTTCATTTATTCTTTACTCATGTTTAAATTGAAAATATGGAACAATAATAAAAATATTTATGATAATCTTGGAAGTACATTTCAATATTTCAACAAATATTCTTTCGATTATCTTTATTTCAATAAATTTAAATTAGTTAATGTTTCTAGGATTGAAATTAACTATTCAAAGTCTATTGTGGTTTGAAGTTCGAAGACTATTTTAACTATTTGTCCAAACTGTTCAAAAGATTTTTTAGAAAACACTTCGATGTCAAAATTAGTTCAATATTGTAAGTTAAAGTGATAATGCAGTAAATACAGATTATCTTCTTATTTTATTTATAATAGTTTGAGAGTAAACTTTTAAATAACACAAATTTAATCATAGTTCAATAATAAATAATCACACTTTACTTCTAAATTGATTGGTATTAAAATTAATTATATTTACTCATGACTAACCAATTTGCTTCCAAATATTGATATCACTATTAACTTGTTGAATAGTTCAAGTAATGGTTGATCATTCATCATTCGGAGGATCATATTAATATACTAAAAAAAATTTCAGTGTCATTTGGAAAACATTGAAAATAGGTAAAGAATTTTCAAGGCTTATGTGAGATGAGGATTAGTACCATTATGGGTTGGCTTTGGATGTAGCAAAAGTGGAATGAATGATGTACAACATGTAAGTAATAATTAGAGATTTTTAACACTTCCAAAAGGACCGCTCATTGTCTTGAACTTCCTATCAACCTCATCTTCTTCATGTCAATCCATCACAGTGGGACAACACCAACTGTACATTGCCACGGGAACATCCCAACAAAACAAACAACATAGTATCTTAATCAATATCCAAAACCAGCTTATCGCCTTATCTTTAATAAGGAATCTCCTAGACATATTTTTCTTCTTACCAAAAACATATTAATCTTAAACCTAAATTTTACTTTAAATAAATTTTAAGCAATACTATGGTAGAATTTTTTTATATTAATTATAAAAAAAAATCATATTCATTTTTAAACCGGTATAAAACAGAAAATATAGAAAGTGTTTCACTTTTTATATTGATTTTAAAATCGATATAATTTAAATGTAATTTTATAAAAATAAATTATAAATGAGATTTTAATTGTGTGCACGTTATACTATCTTTATGTGTGCTGTTAATATATCTCCACCGTTGGTAAGATATTGTCTGTTAAGCTTTCACGAATTTTCTATTAGTATCATTTTAAAAAGCCTCTTACCAATGAAGATATGTATGTATATATAAACTCATATCTTTCTCTTCTTTTAACCGATGTGAGACTTTGTTTGAGATTTTGTTTATATCTAAACAATGTTATATTGGCTCCATAATAAGTCATTTCACATGACCAAAAGTAAAGCGATTAAGAAACACTGATCCTACTCCTATTGTCATCGGTCATTCTTTTTTCTTTAAGATTAAGGTTTTCTATTATTGAAATTGACTAGAACTACAAAGTGCAAACAGAGCAATAGTTTGCCAAGAATTCAAATTTCAGACACCGAACACATGTTTTTGCTTTGTTAGAAAACTTTCAAAACAGAGAAGAAATGTCAATTTGCCAATGGCTTCTTTCTAGGAATGGAACATTTGATTGTCATGTAAATTTCTAATACTATTGTGTTTCGCACATCTTCAGAGCAAATTTAATTAATTAAGATCGTAATTTTATATGAATTCCAATTATTAAAATGAAAAAGTACATAAATATTAACATCAATTCGGTATTCTTCTAAAATAAGATTTAGACTTATAGTTAAATTTTTAATATATCTTATTTTTTATTTTAATAAGATACACTTATTTAGAATATTTATTATGAAGATTTAACATAATAAAACTTTATAAAAGAAATTTTTCAATAAATTTTTCGATAATATGTTCTATTTACAACGATTTTTTTTTTTGATAAAATTTGTTAATTCATACAAATCTTAAAATTTATTGATAAAATTTATTTATAATTTAAAATAGTTATCATTAACGAATTAATCTGTTAATAAATTTGTCGAAAAAAAAAGATAACTTTTTTGTACATATATGTCGAATTTCCCAATCACATGTTTCGCTATTCTCTCTCGCATTAGGAGTTTCGTACTATGGGTTTTTTTGTCCTCTAGCTTTTGTAAGCTATTTCTTCTTCCTTAGCTAATCAAGGCAGTCTGGAAATTACTCACTAGATAAAATAACTCGGTATAATACTCTACTTTAGCCTTGTGAGCCCATAACCCATAGCAAAAATAACTAAGAAATTAAAGAAAGCTTAATGTATAACATTTCTTTGCTATCTCTCTTATTTCGGATTGTTAGTAGAGAAATATCCAAATCTTGTTTTTGTGTGCTGTTTTGTGTTTTGGTGTATTTCATATTACTTAAATAAGTGTTTAGTTAAAAAGATTTAGATTTGTTCATATTTCAAACTTTAATACACTTTTATCTTTTAACTTAAAACTGAACAAATATAATATTTTTAATTCAATTACGTGAAACTTTTTAACATGTTAAACTGTATTTTAAGTCAGTTTACATTTTATTCTTACTTCTTTGATTGACTGGTCATGCACTAAGTTAACATTAGTGGAAAAACGCTGTTTAACGTCAGTTCATAAACGTCTGTTAGAGTTCTACTGACGTCATATGATGATCAGTGACATTACCGTAAATAAGATGGTAACCTAGACGTCGGTTTCAAGGTAATACGACGTCTATTAAGTAGTACACGTCAGCTCTGCCGTAAGCCGACGTCCAATGTAATGAGGTAGGCGAGAAGACAGACTTTTCCTGCGCATTTGACGTCGGTTGTGATGGGGGCCGACGTCTACTTGGGTGCAGTTAATGCTGGTCACCTGATCCCAGACTATTAGACGTCAGGTTGTCAAAAACTGACGTCTATGGCCTGTCAGGAAGGCGGGAAGACAAAAATTTTCTGCAAAATAGACATCGCATTTCTGGGTGCGCGACGTCTATGTGCCTGTAATTAATTATGTGCATCAAACTTCGAGGCACTTCCACGTCCGACAGCAGAAAACCGACGTCTATATTATTATAGATGTCAGCACCCCTTCACAACTGTCGTCTACGTCCCTGATAGGAAGTGAAACGTCAATCGATTCAGCGCCCTAAACGTCGATGCCCCTTCACAACCGATGTTTAATGGGCATTCAAAAAGTCAGTTTAAATGTTAACTTGGTCGTCGAATTAGTTAGACAACCGACGTCTAAATTACCATAGACGTCGGTTTCGCAAGCAACCGACGCTCAATTTCATTTTAAATAAACCGCAGACTCTTCACGACATTCAATTTCTGATATCGTCTTCCTCTCTTCCTCTCTTCTCTTTTTTCTCTCTTGCGGCATTGCATTATTGTTTCTGATATCTTTATCGTCTTCCTCTTCTTCTTTTTCTCTCTTCCGGCATTGCATCCCAGGTGGTTTTTTTCTATGCTTATCGTTTAAACTTTGTTTAGTCTTTCATCGATTATCTTCTGGTTCAACTGATTAAAATTTGCTTTCTTTGTGTTGTGTTTTAGTGCAGTTTTGTTCCTTTCTTGGGGTAACGTAGTAACACATTCTCCATTTGCTAGCTGCCTCCCAGAAAAAACGGCGTCTTGTGAATTTTTTTTGGTCGTTTCAATCCAAAAACGACCCTGGGTCGTTGCCTAGTTATCGTTTCACCGTGATTTTTTCCTCTTGCGGATGAAAATGGAACTAAGCAACAACCCATGTTCAGTTTTGGGTTGAAATGCCATAAGAAATTCAAAAGACGCAAGCTTTTTTTCGGGAAAAACTAGCAAAAGGAGATTGTGCTACTAGGCTATCCAAAGACGGGAACAAAACTGCACTAAAACACAACCACTGTATTAGACGTCGGTTAATGTATACACCAACGTCTATAGTACCTTTTAGACGTCTGTCAGTGTCATTTTCGAAGTCTTTAGTGCCTCTTCGACGTCGGTTATTGCTCAGACCGACGTCTATATAATGTCTTTAGACATCCAGTTTCGACGTTTAGTGACGTCGGACATGGCACTGACTGACGTCATTATAGACGTCGGTTATATTCATGTCCGACATCCCATTGATGTCACCGACAATGACGTCGGTTGTTTAGTAGACGTTAAAAGCCCAAAATAACCGACGTTAAACAGCGTTTTTTCACTGATGTAACCTACATGTTTCTTTGAGCAATACATGTGTTTTTTATAAAATGAGAAAACATATTATTTTATGTGTTATATAGAGTGATAAAGAAGTTGTTTATTACTATTGAATCTCTTGCACTGAATATTGGTTGCTGTTGTAGCACCTATCGATCATCTGATATATTTATTCATCACATCGAGTTTCAAGAACACTAGTTTTGGTGGTGTAAACTTTGGATTTATGGCTAATATTTGACATATAGCCTTTTTTATTTTATTTTAATGTTAAGCATGACTTTTGAATATGCGAAATAATTGAAAATGTTATTTGAAATGCTTTCAAGTGAAAAACAAGTTTCGGAGTTAGAGCAAGATCATTTGAGCTAAGAATTGTGGCGATTTAATTATTCTGGAATTAATATGTACTAACACTATAATTACAAGAAATGAATAAAATATTATGTGAAATTTTTTAAAAGAAGGTAAGAAAGAATTCAGATGTTTAACAAAGATAGCATTAAAAAACTTGAGTGTGATGTATGAATTTTGAAAAAAAAAATTGTATGAGATATTAGATACTTCTGTTGATATATTTGAACATTTTATATTTATGAGTACAGTCATTGAGACCAAAATTGTACGAGATATGAGAAAAAAAATATTTTAATACAGATTTTCGGATAATATTTTAACCGCATACATCTCATCTTTTCAATAGTTCATTGTTTATTTGTTATTATGTTAACGTATTCTAAATCCAATAAAAAAATAATTACCTTATTATGTTACAATTTTGTCAAACAATCTGTCTTAACATATCTTTATCCTAAATTGGATGCAAAGAGAATGGACAATAAGGATGATTTCTCATAATAGTAAATTTTCATAATAATAACAAAGAACTAAATGTAAGTTTTTATATCCCTCCTTTCTTCCTATAAGTAAAAATGTTCAATAGTGTATTTGAGTCCAAATTTTTTGCCAGAATTTAGGATTATCCATCTGCTGAGTTTTCAAAATACACTGATGATATATATTAAAAAAGTTTTTAATATATTTTAGAACATCAAAATCAATACATTAGTCTAAGTGTATTTTGAAGACTCAGCAGATAATCCAAATCCGACAGAGTAACACAATCAGCAATCAAATGTTTTTAATATGATGTCCTTGTCCTTAGTTCTCAAGAATCCAAGGCAACCTGATTATGCCAACTGACAACACTTAGATAGCTCCTTGAGTTGTATTCTTGTGCATCTTGTTACTCCTCTCAGTATGTTCCATGACATAGTCATCACCTCTTAGCAGTATTGCAATCTGCATCAAACAGAGAAAATGTGATCAATCTTCTCTTAAAACAAAGCTAACTGATATATAGTTACAGTTACAGTAACCAATTATCACTAAGATTACAGTACTGCAACTTTCTGGTTGCATACTTACCTGACTCATGCTGGGGCGTAAGATAGGAAACTGCTCAACACACAGAGATGCAGTCAAAACTACACGTTCCATTTGTTCCCAGTCATAATCATCACCCAGAGAAGGATCAACAAGGTCCTTAATATTATTAGCTTCCAATAAAGGCTTTGCCTGTAACACAAGAAATCACAATGTGCTGAGGCCTCTGAGCTTGTAAACTTAGATAATATATGACAGCCAAAATTGGCCGAATGACTTACCCATAGCATAATACTTTCTTTCAAATGATCCAAAGCACGACGCCCTGTTATAATCTCCAAAAGTAAGACCCCAAAGGAATAAATATCAGTTTTTTCGTTTACTATGCCATGCATCACATACTCAGGAGCAAAATACCTGTCAATTGAATGATGAGGTGGAAGTGTTAAGTCATGAAAATGACAATTAATTTTCAAAATATAGGTTTAGAAGTTTAATGTATGTATGTATTTGCTTACCCAACTGTGCCTTCAAATTTTGGTACAATATGATGAGTGCAGGGTTCTGGTAGCCATTTTGAGAGCCCAAAATCACAAATCTGGAGAAATTCTCAGTTAGTCAGAGTGATAGATCAGATGAAATATAAGCATCGAACTTTTACATTAGTAGAGAGTACTGGTAGGGGATCCAGAAGCAAAGGTGTGCTTCTGCTGCTGCTTCTAATTATTTCACCAGCAGTATATGTAATAGCATGGCATGAAAGAGAACAATTAGCACACGCTGTCTTGGCAAAGGTTGAAGATTTTCAGAAAATATGCTTTATTTTCAAAATTCTAAACTGGAGGTAGATGCTAAGGATCATAAAATATAGCTAGTTTGATGTTGCTCTATGAGAGGATTGTCCACAGACCAAAGCATTGCCATCCAATGTGTCATTCATTAGTTGCACACATTTCAAGCTAACCACAGGAAGTATCATCATATATTACTTTTAAGCAGGCAATGATCCTAGTGATAACTACTCACGTGCATCAGAAAATGAGAAAAAATGCAGAAGAATGTCCCAAGTTTCACCAGCAAAGGTTAACAATGCCTTATTTTATTAATTCTCTATAATCACTGATAAATACCTGCGGCTCAAAATTCTCAGTGAGCAGAATGTTATCTGATTTAAGATCTCTATGAATGATTCGCCTTTGACAAATCTCATGAAGATAGAGGAGGCCATCTGCTATCCCCAAAATGATTTTATACCTTTTGCTCCAACCTAAGGTATTTTTATTAGGACCTGAATATTTCATGAAAAGTAAAAAGAAATCAGTAAATACATTCAAACAGAAAACTTTTTGAAGCAAGATCTTGAATTTGACTCTTCTGAATGAAAAAAAAATGTTTGTACAGAGAGATTTCATTAAAGATGGCTCATCATATTCTCCAACAGATATATCCCATTGACAAATACTTTACACTTGTAATATGGTAAAAAAAGAAGAAAGCTTTCACATGGGAAAACAGTACAATTATTAGAATTTAGAATCAAGTACACACCATGAAGAAGAGATCCTAAATTTCCCAGAGGAGATAATTGAAACACAAGGTACATTCCCCCTTCAACTCCAAATCCAATAAGCCTGGCAGTATTGGGGTGGTCAACATGAGAAAGAATTCCTAGCTCAGATAGAAGAACTGATATCCTGTCTTCTGGAGTCCCTCTACTCAGTTGCTTAACTGCTATTAGTTGCCCATTTTGCAGGCTGCCCTTGTAAACATAAGCATAACCACCTCTTCCAATTATATTCTCTATAAGTAAAAGGAAGAACAAAAACTACATGGTCAAATTGATGCAGTTTTCATCAAGCAATAACATAGTCCCTAATAGCAACTACACAGCAAGTATTTATGGAACTTATGTTACAGTAAACTCATTTTTATCAAACTTATGTTCACAACATACTTTTGATACAGACTACTGTTAGCAAACTTTAATCCAAATATACACAATCCTCTAACACAAACCATGTATAGGTAAACAACTTATTTCCTAATGGATTTGCCTTCAGTTTTTCTCTGCCTCCAGCAATTGGGTTACCCAGTGTGAGGGGGCTTCTACGAGTCTTCTTTGTACATTCCTAAACCACCTAAAAGGAGTTCTATAATCTTTCTGCAATAGGTGTTATCCTAACTTTTTTGTCTAGTGCATTCACTATTTTCTAATCTTATCTTGTCTAGTGTATCCATTCAAGCAACATTATAATAGACTCACGTCAATTTGGAAGCATAAAACACTCGTTTCTGCATTATAGTCAGAATTTTGACATGAATTTACTTGTAGGTATATGAGACATTAAACCAAACAAAAGCTGTAATTTTCGAAATATAATTCTCTAGTTTGGTATGTCCTGTTACCTCGTCCTAATGTAACTACATTATTAGTAGTAGCTAAACTACTAGAAAAACAATTGGTCTGAAAACAAGGTTAAACTACAAACCATTGCTAAAATTGTTGGTTGCATTTCTCAGGTTAGAAAGACTGAAATTCACCAAAGTTCTGGAACTGTGTGGATTACATCGAATAGTGTTTTTTCCAATGCCTTTGCTTTTAGGCTTTGTTATTTTTGACAAACAACTTGGAGGAAAAGATGGTAGGTGCTCAATTGATCTCATTCTGCACGGTCTAAGTAACTTCCTCCGGTGAAACTCAGTCGTTGAGCTTGGATTACCACCAGCTAATTCAGGTGGTTGATGAGATTTCTCAGTGTCACTAATGCATTCTTCCAAGAGTTCTCTTAGAGTTACCACACTTTTCTGCTCCTCCAAAACGATTTCTCCTGAGTATGCAAGAGAAAAATAAAAATCAACATTTTCATCACAGGGAAAGGTTGGTGGAAGAGAAACTAAACAATGCGAAAAGGAAACACAGTATACTAAAATCACAAAGCATTGGGCAGAAGCAGGGTTAGAAAACACAATGCCTCGTATTTTCTGCTTGTCATCAGAAGCATGACCAATTGGAACCATCTTTAATCTGTTTGCAGAACTTTTTCTTTACTATTCCTGCACTACATGAGTAATCACAGACATTAGCAAAACCTTACATTTTTTTCCTTTTAGTGTGACATGATTGTTCTGTGGAGGAATCAAAGAAGCAGATTACGAAAGAAACAACAGTTACAAACAACTAAGAGAAGCACAAAAGTTAATACAATAATAATACTAGCAGTGATAATAATAAAAACTATTATTAATAATCATAAATGTTGTGTTTTGACTGAATTCCAGCCTGAACATGTAGAACAGAAATTCAGTCATTGTTAATTATTTGACAAGGAACCATTAAAACATCAGACACTGGCTTTAATAATTAATAAATAATAGCAAAAATAATAAAAACAAAGCCATGGAAAATGAACTACCCAAGAACATGAACTAGGTCCCAAAACTTAAGCACATTAGAATTTTAAACACAAATGACCATTATCATATACGATCTGTCACCTTCTCGGAATTTGGTAGAAATCTAACACAATTCCAATAAGAATTATCCTTTGTTATTTACAGGATTCTGAGAATTTCTCGGACCGATTTAGGCTGGTCCACCCAACATGCTCCACACTCACTAATCTACATTTGGGAAAGTAGAAAGAATAATCACTTAAGCAGAAAAAAAACGACATACCCAGAAGATAAAACGCAGGCATAAGTTAAACAACAGTGTCTCTGGTCACCGGCATTGGCGATTAAAGGTGACAGAAGCAGAAAACATGGTATTTGATGCCCTGAGAAAGTTCGTCTTTATAGAAATCCTTTTACTCTATAATCAGCCACAGAATGTTGTGCAATTAGAAATTTTAAGTGACACAGAAACCAGAAACAAATCGAGAAACAAGTGTGGTTCATTACATAGTTCGCATGTTTTTGTTTCTCTCATGTAACAACAGTGTCAATGTGGTGAAGCCTCTGCACCTAGTTATGCTGGGAGGCTTAACCCCACTCAGATGAAAACGTTTCTTTAATAGATTCTCAGAAACTGTGGGGTTGCTTTCAAACAAATATATTTACGAATTAATTAATGGTATTTTGTCCTGTTCTTTAAGTAAATTTGTAATAATAATTTTAGCAGGTAAAAGTAGTTTCTCCTTTTAATTTACCGTATTATTTTTATTTTTTTTGTATGCAAACTTGTGCAAAGTTGTAACACCTAAATCTTTCAAAATTTTGTCTCAATGCATTAAACTATGATCTCAATTATCGCTTCTAAGAGATTTTGTCCCAGATATTTTGTCCCAGATATTTGTTTGTTTGTTCTATTACTGAATATATGAAGTCATTCCCTAAATGAATCCAAACACTTTTGATATTAATATAAGATAATGATTATTTTCTATTGAATATCTTTAATCTTAGGTCAAAGAAAAAATTTGGAATTTTTATTTCTGTTAAAATTTTTATGCTTTTCTTTTATCTTCAAAATATATTAATATTGTTATACATCAAATTTTTTTATTATATTTTAAAATATTAAAATCAACATTCATAAGTGTATTTTGAAAACTCAAACAATGAAAAAATTAATTTAAACTCATACACAAAATCATAAATATAACATATTGCATTTGGTAAATTATAATATTTAACTCAATATCTATTATTATATTAACAGAATCTATATATTTTAAAATTTTGTCGTGTAGTTATTTAAATGTGAATATTCACTTTGTTACCTGAAAAACTCAGATATATTTTCTTGACAAGTCACATATTGAGATCTTACAACCCATTTCAAAGATATCTTGACCAAATTCAGTAAAAATATTTAACGTCATTTGTAGAGACAAAGACTCCTTGATCCTAAATTTATGACTTATTTTGATATCTTAATAGTCTAACATAATTTATAAATTAAAATAAAAAATAATTTAAACACATTAATTTTCTGAAAATGTTTTTTAAAGACAAAAATATATCAAAAAATTCAAATTCTGAAATTGATAATATCTCAAATAGTAGTAATAAATAATCAAAATATTTACATTGTAGTATTAAATGCATTTTAAATAAAATAAATTATCAATATAGCTAACTTGTCTATTTTTTTTTTGAATAATTCATTTCTATTTTTCAAACCCCATCTTAAAAGTCGGTTTTGTGGAGTTGAGTTAGGCTTAAAGTTCACTTCTTACCATGGTACCAAAACCAGGTTAGAATCTATCTTAGTGATATTTGTTGTTTGTTGGACAACCAATATTTAGTCTCACGCTCGAGATGTATACAACTCGACGCGAGACATATGTGTTGGAAGTCTCACATCGATTAGAGATTAAGTCAATTTATAGTATATAAATGGTGCAAACCACATCTTACAAACCAATTTTATGGGATTAAGTCAAACCTAAAATCCTCTAATTTTACAGTGTATTGTCCTTGCGGATATCAATAAAAGTCCTAAAAATGGAAATATTATATATAATAATAAGATTTTTAATTAGTTTTTTTATTTTTTACATGATTATCTATCTATATATTATTTTCTAATTTTTATTTATCTTGAAGGCATCTTTCCATTTCCATTTCCACATTCTTAACTCACGTCTTTTGCAAAATATAAATTATTAATATTTTAAAAGTTTTGACAAGGCTGCCATGGCCAAGTAAACACAGTTTTAAAGTCCAATATTTGTTCATTTATCTTTAAATTAACCTTTTCGTCAAAATTGTTATATATTATACGACCGTTCATAAGTGTTTTCGCATTTGATCACTCGATCAATGTTTCTAAAAGACTGTTGAAGATTTTCTCAAATCCTAAAAGTATGTTGTCATTATGGACCATTCGATCAATGTTTCCACTACTGACGGATTAGTATTTATACTGTTAAAACTATCATTACAAATCCAACATATTTAACAAATAAAAAAAATAAAACATGCTGGTGGACTTTTAATCCCTAACTGGATTGAATTAAAAGCTCTTCTTGAAATCCTATGAATACAAAAGTAGAGGTAAGATAAGGAGACATTTATTACGAATTTAAAATTTTATTTAAAGAGACTAAGAGAAAAGTGTGAAAGAGTAGTTCTTAATTCCACCAATTTTCTAACAATCAAATTAAATTATAAACACTCTTAATTTTATATAACTGTTTTTACTAATTTTTTTAAATATTTATTATGATGGGAAATTTTAAATAAATTATAGATAAATTGTATTATTTTGATAAGATTTTATTTTAAAAAAATTATATCAAAATTATATAATTTTAGTTCAAAATATTTTAAAATTGAAATTATATTAAAATAATAAGATTTTACTTTAATGGTAACTTAAATAATACAACTTTAGTTAGATCTAGTAAAAGTTGAGATACGGTGACACAACTTCAAATTTAAACTAAAGTTATATCACTTTTAACACGTTTTTTTTTTTCATAATAAAATTGTGATACCTTTACATACAGTGTTACTATTTTTTTTAAGTTGTCCATTTTAATAAATTTAAAACCAAATCCTAATTAAGCACGTGACAGAATAGCATTTTTTTAAAATTTAAAATTGAACCCGCAAGAATCTCGTGCACACATAAAAATGAAAAAAAAAAAACCAGAAAAGATTTGCTGATGTGTTTGTTTGGCCAACGTAGACTGCGAAGTGCGACGCTGTCCAACACACGGTGTTCGTTCATATCCAAATTAGACATCGTTTCGTTCTCATCATCATGTCGTTTTGGTCAACGCCATTCATCACCAACCTCTTTCTTTCTCTCTCTCTGGTGTAACCCTTTTAAACCCTCTAAATGAACCTCTCTCATATTTCCTCTGCTTCTCATAGAACGCAAAATATGGACAACAAAACCACCGAACCAAGCGATTTTACAAGCCCTCTTCTCCCTACAAGTTATGGTGCCCATGATGTTGGCGTTGACTTTCTGGAAAAGAGGCACACTGGAGCTTCTTCCGTTCCAACTACTCTTATACTCACCACCCTCGTTGCTGTTTTTGGTTCCTACGTTTTTGGCTCTGCTGTGAGTTACTGTTTTAATATTTACCTTAGAATTTTTACGCTGTTATCCAGTTCAAAAAATTGTCTTTTTTAAGATGGTTGAATTTTATGATGGCTATCATAAAGTTGTGGTACGAAGGATGATTTTTTATGGTTTGATAAGGTAAAATGGCTCGTTTAATTTAATAATGAATGTCTTAAGTTGTGGTATGAATTGTGATTTTTTATTGCTTGATAATGTGAAAATGGTTGGTTGAATTTTATAATGGCTATCTTAATTTGTGGTATGAATGGTGGTTTTTTATTGTTTGATAATGTTAAAATGGTTGGTTGGATTTTTGCATTGACTATGTTAAGTTGTGGTATGAGTGATGAATTTTTATTGGTTGATAACGTAAAAATGGTTGATTGAATTTTACAATGACTATTATGGTATGAATAATGATTTTTCATTGGCTGATAATGTTAAAATTGGGTGGGAATGAAACTCTAACTCAAAGTTATACAGTCAGATGAATACCCTGTTAATTTTGCAGATTGGGTACTCATCACCAACTCAATCTGGAATCATGCGTGATCTCAACCTCGGAGTGGCCCAGGTTTGAACCTTTGTTTTTCTAACATTTGTTGCACATTGTTGTTGCTGGCTATCATTTGATTGACTGCTTCTATTAACGGCCAAACCTATGCAGTACTCAATTTTTGGTTCGATATTGACTATTGGAGCTATGATTGGTGCTGTTGTTAGTGGTAGAATAGCAGATTATGCAGGTCGTCGAGTTGTAAGTCAAAGCATTGCTGTTTAATTCTGGTTTCAGTGTTGTTGTTGTTGTTCACCTTAGCCATCTTGTGTTTTACTGAGCAGGCCATGGGGTTCTCCCAGATTTTTTGCATCTTGGGATGGTTTGCCATAACATTCTCAAAGGTTTCTCATTAATTTCTTCCTCTTTATTTTCAATTTATTAAGTTGTACTGTCACTAATAGTTGAATATGTCTGAAAACCACAATTTTGCGATGATGGTAACCTTTCTTGAAAGGAAAAATAGGTAGCTACATTTTAAGGTAGGGGAAAAAGACATTCATGGAAAGAATTTATTGTAACCATTGGAAGTCCCACATCAGCGGTAGATAATGTCAATTACATAACTTCACCTCACAGGTTGGTTTTATAAGATTGAGTTAGGTTTAAAATTCCTTTTTCAACAAGTTTAGAGTATATAAGTGGATGTAAACTTTATCTTACAAGCTGATTTTATAAGGTTGAGTTAAACTTAAAGTTCACTTATTAACACGATATGAGAGTCATGATGCAAACCTCACCTTACAAGCCATATTTGCAAGATTGAGTTAAGTTTAAAATTCACTTTTTAACCGCAATTAGAGTACTTGAAATACATGACCTGGTATGCTTAAATACCATTTTATATGAAGAAATACAGACTAGCACTAAAAGAAAAAGTGTTAGCATATTTGTGGCCATAAAAAGTTATTTAAACCTGCTCTGGCATTAACATTGAGGCTTATCTGAAACTTAAGTTGCTGTTTTTATAAACAGAATGAATTAGATAGATAGAGTAAGGACTACAGACTTGATAGATTGAAGCACTATGATTCTATTATCTGAATTTGCTCATCCCATGGGTTTTCCACAAGTTCAGTTGTTGATATCTAACATTTGATGCATGTTTGAAGATTGCTTGGTGGCTTTATGTTGGAAGACTGTTGATAGGATGTGGGATTGGCCTTCTATCTTACGTGGTAACTGCTATGACTGTATAATTTGTTATGATATTCAATGACTCAAAGAAATACATATATAGTTTACTTTGAATATTAGGTACCTGTTTATGTAGCAGAGATAACACCCAAGAATCTTCGAGGGGCATTCACTGGAGTTCATCAGGTAAAGCAACACTGTAATGATCCAATCTCTTAATATAATTTTACTCTTACTGCATGTACCATACAACTTATGTTTTACTATTTCACGTACAGGATTATTTTAAACTCCTATTTGGTCTTATTTTGGCAGTTAATGATTTCTTGTGGGATGTCATTAACTTATCTTATTGGAGCATATGCCAACTGGAGGATCTTGGCTCTAATAGGTAATATTTTTCTTTCTGGTGTTCTTTTCACAATCCAAACAAAAAGGGCTCCATGTAACTCTCATGTTTATTCATCTGTCTCAGGAATTATTCCGTGCCTTGTGCAGCTTCTCTGTCTGCCCTTCATTCCTGATTCTCCCAGGTGGCTGGTGAGTTTTTCACAGCTTCTGTAATTTTATTGCTTGGGTTTTTCATGTTGGTCACTGCTCTCACATCGAAGTGATTTTTTCCATCACTTATATCAAATGGTTGGAGTTAATACATTTCATTCCACACAAACATATCACAAATTGCAATCTTTTGCAGGCCAAGGTTGGTCGGTTAAAAGAGAGTGATTCTGCTCTACAGCACCTCAGGGGTAAGAATGCTGATGTTTATCAAGAGGTCACTGAAATTAGAGTATGTAACTAGTTTTTTGTTCTTACATTGTTACACTATAATCACTATCTTACTTGGATGCAAAAGAGAAATAGAAAAGGAAGAATCCTAGGAATTTAATCTATCATTTTTGCATTGTACCTTTATTTGAAGGACTATACCGAAGCCTTTCAGAAGCAAACAGAAGCTAGCATCATTGGCCTATTCCGAATGCAGTATTTGAAGTCACTTATTGTGAGCATTCTAAATTATCCCTATTCATATATGAACAATATTAGCCTTGTGTGGGGCTCTTATGTTTTATTGTTACTTTGTTAGGTAGGAGTTGGCTTGATGATACTACAACAGTTTGGAGGGATTAATGGCATTGTTTTCTATGCAAACTCTATATTTATATCTGCTGGTATGTGCAGCTCCTTTTCTATGCTCCATTATATGGCAAGTAAGAGAAAATGAATGCGAATATTAGACTTATGAAAAGATTCACACAAAAGCAAAAACTCTTATTCATGACAGGGTTTTCAGAAAGTATTGGAACAGTAGCGATGGTCTCCATTAAGGTTCTTAATTCTCTTCTTGCGATTGCATAATTTCTCTGTGCTTTATCCTGCATAATAATAAGATGCATGCTTTGACGAGTGCACCCTTCATTCTTGTTTTTCACCCTAGTCCATCTTTTATGTTTGTAGATTCCAATGACAACTTTAGGGGTACTTCTAATGGATAAATCTGGAAGAAGACCACTTCTGCTGGTAAAAAAGTTTGAACTATTATTCCTACTTTTTTGCTCTGTGCTTTATATTCTAAATCTGAAATTTTGATTAACACAGGTGTCAGCAGTTGGAACATGCTTAGGATGCTTCCTGGCAGCCTTGTCATTCCTCTTGCAGGTTCTTTTAACTACACAATATGATCCAGTAAGTTGGTTTTCTTAAAGAATTTCTACGAATAATTAGGATTTTCTGATGCAGGACTTGCATAAATGGAAGGAAGTTAGCCCCATTATGGCCCTAGTGGGTGTACTGGTAATGTTCTTCCCCTTATATGCCTATATAGGGATCTTCAAATATGCTGTGCAATCTCGTAAATTTAACTGAAATGAATGGATTGTGATCACTACTATATTGTATAAATCTGTTGGGGATCTCACATCAACTGAAAATAAAACAAATTTACAGTATATAAGTGGATATAAATTTTATAAGTCGGTTTTATATGATTGCATTAGACTTAAAGCCTATTTTTTAAAATGGTATTACACTCAGTATTCAAGTGGGTGTAAATTTCATCTTACAAGTGTATTAATTATTCTTAATGGCCAGGTATATGTGGGATCCTACTCTATAGGCATGGGAGCAATTCCGTGGGTTATAATGTCTGAGGTAGTTAATGTTTACCATACCTGAACTTGGGAAGTGAAAAATCAAACATAAAAAATCATCAGCATGATGAATGGTTATATTTGATTTTGCAGATATTTCCCATCAACGTGAAGGGCTCTGCTGGAAGCCTTGTGACTTTGGTTAGCTGGTTGTGTTCTTGGATTATATCATATGCTTTTAACTTCCTCATGAATTGGAGTTCAGCAGGTAGGTTCGAATTCAATCTTCTTCTGGAGAGTAAAAACAGAAAAGCTGAGAAATATTCATATTTTGATGTTATGTTTGGCCAGGAACTTTCTTCATGTTCTCTACCATATGTGGTTTGACTGTGTTGTTCGTAGCAAAACTCGTACCAGAGACCAAGGGACGAACATTAGAAGAAATTCAAGCTTCTATGAGTTCATATTCTTCTGCAAAGAAATGAATTCCATTCATGATAAACCAGTAAGAACTTTCCAAATGCAAACTGGTTTACCGAATGAAGAATATTGCATTCATGAAGGATCACTATAATTTTAGTGATTGTATTGTGATTTACACTACACATATCCTTAGAATTACTTGTTTACACACTATACGTATACTTCAATATTTTTTATTTGATATTTTTCTGAGACTGTCAAATGTAGAGTTGAATATTTGATTTTCATATATGTGGTAGCCATTTGACATGTTTCACTTCGTCAATGAAATTGCAGATATCTCTTCATTTTTTCATGTCCTAATTTTTTACAAATTACATTCTTTTCAAACTTTCTTCTGATCATATTATCTACACCACATATTACTGTCATTTATTTCATTTTAAAGAAAAAAATCTATGTAAAGTGTATATTATATACTAAAAAAATATGTGAATCCTTTACTCGATATTATGTTGTGATCCTTTATTGTACTACTATACTAGTATTTAAGATAACATAATTATTTATTATCATAAATAAAAATTTACCATATTTATAATTATGAAAGTATTAAATATTTCTCAAATTTGATAATTGGCCTTTGTAATATATAAAAGTTATATCAAAGTGTATATTTACTTACTTCTCTAATTGATTATCGCGATAAGTAAAAATTAAAATGCATATTAATTAATGGCCTTAGTTAATTTACTTATGTCTATTTGATTTTTTTTTAAAAGTAATGTACATATCTTTGGACGACAAATAATTAATATGGTATTATGGCAAAGCTGTCCTGACCTTATTTTGTATGCATACAATCACTAATCCAAAGTTCACTTACCACCAGTTTTACATATAACAAAAAAAAAGTGATAATATTTTTTTAAAAAAATAAATGTATATTTTTTATATTTGATGTTTTGAAATCCAACATAGAACTTATATTTACTTTGAAATTATATGTAATCCAACGTAAATATCAAGTTTTATTAATGTTAGGATATTTTTTTTCCTTGTACTTTTGTAGTGTGATTTATTTTTTCTTCTTCAACAGTGACTTTTATGTGTATTTATAGAGGTTGTAGAGTATTTTTGTTGTTTAAATAGGTTGGTGTGGATGTTTTATAGTGATTGGGGGCTTTTATTCTAATTTGTGCATCTCAATGTGTTATTTAATAACTAAGTTATCAATGAATTTGTTGTAAGTTTTATATTGATGAGAAACAATGTCAATTTAAAGTATGAGTACAAATTCAATTTTAGAAGTTGATTTTGAAAGATTAAATTAAATTTTAATTATTAATATGATATTAGAACTATGAATTAGAATTATATATAACTAAATATCAGTTTTGTGAAAGTTAACTTAAATTTAAAGTTTATTTTTTAATAAAACTCTACAACCATTTAATTTTGAAAATTTTGATAAAAATAAAAGTAGCAACCATTTAATTTTAAGAACTTTGATAAGAAATTGTGACTAAAAAAGAATACATAAAAAAACATATTTTAAGAGTCTAATTGAACCATAAAATAAAATAGAGAAAAAAAGAGAAAAAAAAAATGAACATTTACATTAGACCTTACAAAATTCGACATAAACTTAAACTTATGTGGGATGATTTACATTTTATGTTCTATGTCAAACTCTTATTGAATGTAATTAATCATTAATATCTTAAATAAAAGAAAAGTGTTTTTATATTAATAAATATAGTACTAATCATGTTAATATATAAAATTAAAATATATACCGATTACAATAATGCTTTCGTACGTTTAATATGATAACGTATATATGCTTTAAAGATATAAAATAATTGAAAGTCTTAGAAGAAGAGAAAATATAACATTACAGACGTAAAAAAAATGTCCTAAAATATGAGAAACGTAAAAAAAAAAAAAAAAAAGAGATTAGTTCTTTATTCCTCATTTGTAACATTACAGACGTGAAGGAAACATAATATATACATATATGTAAAGAATTTATCTATTATTTAACTAAACATTTTCACCCAACTTATTCTGATTCAATAAAAGCATAGTATTATCTTTCAGTACATCAAGCACTCTTACATCTTTTAAGATTAGAGATAAAAATTAATTTAAATATATATTTTTAAAATTTTCAAAATGTTTCTTAAGAACAACGTCGTAACATAAGACAGTTAATATCTTAAATACAATTATTTTAAATTTTAAGAAGTGTGTTAAATTCTTATATATGGAAAAACCAACTAAATTTACGAGAGTTGTTGGATGTAAGAATCAATTTTTATATATGGTTTCTATTTAAAATCAAGTTCTACACTTGCAACTTACGGGTAAATGAAACTAAAATAAAATTTTGAGAATAGCTTCTTAGCAATTAATTCCAAAAAAACGATTTAAAAAGAATGATTCAATACTAAGATACAATCAAAATTCCACGTTATAAAAAATAAAAGATCAATATAAATTTATATACATATATAAGATACTTTTACTATTAATAGATTTTTTTTAAAAAATGATACTATAAACAAATCCATTAGAAATTAATTCAAAACCAAGAATAACTAGCCATGTACAAAGTATAGCTCAATCAATAATACACATACTTATAATCATTTAAACTCCATTCCAAAAAAAAATTTCTCAATCTGTCAAGGTTTGTCATCACTAATTCAATCATCAAAAACTTCTTGAATTGTTCAATTCATCAACGTATATACACGCCACCACCAAATTAGCTTAATCTTGGAGTTTCACATACACTCCACATTCTACTGACCTTTTTCTAAACCAATGATTCAGCATAAATGCATATATCCGCTTTTTTTTACGTGTTACCTTCTTCCCTACTAAAAGTAATAAGAAAAACATTTTAAAAATGTCAAATTGGGAAAAACTTTCACAATAGAAAACCTAAACAAAGGAAACACTTAACCTAAGCAAATAGGAAAACCAAACAAAAAAAAGAAAACCATGACGAATGAAACCATTTCCCACAATAAATGTCTTGCCACGTGTCAGACTCAAAACAGAACATGTGTATGTCATTTCATCACACGACAACAGCACATGCACATGCAACACAGCCTTAACATTTTCTCTGTTCACTACGTCCTTATAAATTAGGATTTCCAAATCGTCGTCTACTCAAAACGCAGTTCCCAAAAGCCCGTTTGAGAGAATGGCTTCGGGTGAAAACAGATTTCCCCCTCAGAAGCAAGACACACAGCCTGGCAAAGAGTATCTGATGAATCCACCACCCCAATATAGCAGTCCAGATTACAAACCATCGAATAAACTTCAAGTATATATGCATGCAGTGATTAATCTAAGAGTAATTTCTCTTAATCTGCTTCTGTGCTTAATCGGTTTATATATTTTCAGGGGAAGGTGGCTGTAGTAACTGGAGGTGACTCCGGAATCGGAAGAGCGGTGTGTAACTTGTTTTCATTGGAGGGTGCTACTGTTATCTTCACGTATGTGAAGGGACAGGAAGACATAGATGCCAGAGACACACTTGAAATTATCAGAAAAGCTAAGAGTGCCGATGCCAAAGATCCAATGGCTATAGCAGTTGATTTGGGTTATGAACAGAATTGCAAGAGTGTGATCGATCAAGTCGTTAATGCTTATGGCAGCATTGATGTTTTGATCAACAACGCAGCTGTGCAGTTCCAGAGTGATTCCTTGGACGAAATTGATGATAAAAGACTGGAGATGGTTTTCCGAACTAATATCTTTTCCTACTT
This sequence comes from Vigna reflexopilosa, assembly GCA_027742785.1. Taxonomy (NCBI): domain Eukaryota; kingdom Viridiplantae; phylum Streptophyta; class Magnoliopsida; order Fabales; family Fabaceae; genus Vigna; species Vigna reflexopilosa. The sequence continues at coordinate 24,602,072 of CM050926.1, read as the reverse complement.
CTTCATGGCTAAGTAAGACAAGAGGCTAATTTAACATTACACAGAACTTGTGTAAAATCTTTGCATCTCCTTATATACTCTAAGTAAATAAGATGTGATCTAAAAGTTTAACACTAATGGCTTCTGAAAATGAGTACACAGATATGCTCTGAAGCACATGAAGGAAGGAAGCAGCATTATCAACACGACATCAGTGGTTGCATATCAAGGATTCGCAACACTAGTCGACTATGCATCCACTAAAGGTGCCATTGTAGGGTTCACAAGATCCCTTGCACTTCAGCTTGTGAACAAGGGAATTCGCGTGAATGGCGTTGCTCCTGGGCCTATCTGGACTCCGTTAGAGGTAGCAAGTTTGACAGTGGAACAAATTGTGGTGTTCGGTTCTGATTCCACACCGATGAAAAGAGCTGGACAACCTATTGAGGTTGCTCCTTCTTATGTGTTTCTTGCCAGCAACCAGTGTTCCTCTTACATAACAGGCCAAGTCCTCCACCCAAATGGTCATGCATCTCTCTGTGCTCATACTTACAAAATCATGAACAGTTTTTCATTTTTTTGTGTTTTCTAACTCTTCGTTTTCATCTTTTCAGGTGGAATCATTGTGAATGGATAATTGTTGGGTTGAAGAATAAAGATACTCAAAGTTTATATTGGTTTATGTGATGTATGTCTTTGCTGTTTGTTTTTTTTCTATTCATAAATTATGTTCGTGTGTAAAGTAACATTGTATCGATGTGTATGAATAAATGTTTATGGAGGAAGATTCGAACAAGTATTTGTATTACCACTATAATAAAAATACTAAAGTTAATATATATAAATGTTTATTTTTTTAAGCAAGTTTTTAAATAAATCATGTATATTGAATATTTGTTTTAGATTTTTCATATACAATTCTGAATAAAATAATCATCCTACATATTCTATATGTGATTCTCCGCTGCACACTTTGTTTTAATGAAGTTCATTACAATACTATCAACATAAATTTCCATTTGTTGGAGATCAAATGGAGATTAGGCCAAATAATTATATATTATATATTAGAGATAAATCTTATTTTAATGAAATCACATTTGTATGGCATTTGTATTTGTATTGTATGCTAGATGTTTTCTCAAGGTTTCTGGAACATAATTGAAGTTTACATACAGACATTATTGTTAAAGGCTTTTGAAAGTTCTGAATATTGTTGTCTTAGAAAGCTGCTAATTATCTACTTGATAAAGTGTTCTTATCATTGCTTTTGTTTCATATTATTATTTTAGATAGTTCTCCCTCTCGACTTTTATCTCTTAACCCTGCGAATAAGAATGGTTGGAAATTGGATTATTATTTAGTAATCGAATCATGCTTTATTGCTTAGTGGGGTTCTCAATCTGCAAGTTCTTGCTCGTTTGGGAATGAAAATTGGCCATTTAGGTAGGGTTTTGTAAAATGAATTAATTAATTGTTAAGCTTTAAATTGTTTGAATTATATAAATTATCCAAATTATTAATGGAAGTATTTTTAGTAATTCAAACAATTCTGTTTGACAGAAGTTTGGTTTAAAAGATTTAAATTATGCTTATTTAAATTTTAATTCTTCTTAAATGTATCTAAATTTTAATTGATGTTTTTCTTTGGATCATGTTATTTTTTCTTCAACCCTCTAAATATCTTTTAATATAATATATATTTAAATATTTTTTAATATAATATATATTTATTAAATTAAAAAACTCATACAAAGAAACATTAATTACATAGACACGAATTTAACTCAAATCAAATAACTATATCTCTTCCTACAAATAACAGAATTATTATCAAAAGTACATCATTAGAATCACTAATCGGTAGAGAACTTAATGGAAGACGTGGATGATACATGCGATAAAACTAAGATCACATGCATAAGAAAACATGAAAAACAGAAAAAAAGAGCATAAATTAACTTGGTCTTTTACAAGAATTAATAGAATATGAATGAAGATCTTGTCATAGTGATAATTTAGTCACTTTCTGATCTTTAAAGAGATGACTCAGCAATTAGAACATTAAAGAAATGATAAAGATTATTAGAAAATGAGTTTTAGAAAAATTATTATATGTGTAATAAGATTCATTAACAGAAATTTTATTTATACTTTTAGTTCTTTAACATTAAAATAATTTAATCTCATCATTTAAACACGTTATCAATTTTATTATTCTATTTCTAGACTCTCACAAGAACTATCTAGAATAATAATAAGAAAAAAAAAATTATCAAGTAGATAATTAGCAGCTTTCTAAGACACGAAGCAAAATTCAGAACTTTCAAAAACAAAAGTGTCTGTATGTAAACTTTGTTGGAGAAACCTTGTGAAAACATCTAGGATACAATACAAATACAAATGTCATACAAATGAAATCAATCGGAAAATAATTAATACAACATTAATGTAAAAAGGCAGTTAGCTATGATAATCATTGCATATAACCTGATTTTGAGTTATCTTACCACTTGTGGTTTCTTTATTTACACTCTTGTATTATCTTTATACCACGATCACTAGTATTTGTTGTATGACTTTTCACTCTACACTATCCTCTTTTTCAAGTGGAATCATTATGGAACATTAATACTCATTAAATGAGATTATAGTATATGTGATACATGCTTTATTTGACTCTTATCCATGTGAATTATGTTTTTAAGAAGTAACATAGTAACAACCGATTAGATTATGAATGAATACTTGTCTAAAATAAGATTATAATAGAAAGGAAGTATAAGTGTTTCGTTTAAATGATGAAAAACTAAATGAAATATTTTTTTAAATGTATTTATTGTGTTAGATATCTCAGCTAGATAAAAGATAAGTTAATTTATAATATATAAATAAGGTAATTCTTACTTAATAAGTTTATTTTATAGAAATGAATTTGATTTAAACTCATTATGATCAATTTCTTTTACTTTCTAATATTTAATAAAGGATTTTCAATAAATATTTAAAAAAAAAAAGTCATCTAATTAATAATCCAAATTTGATCTTCAAGTTTGTGTGTTGGCATGATAAAGATCATGTCAAGTCTTTTATCAATTAAACCAAGAAGTGTACAAGTTATTGAAGACTGGTTTTGTTGGTTTCGTGTATGAATTCATGTTCTTTATTCTTAATTTTTGGTTCATGCTTTGAATTTCCATCGGGTCCATTTCATATGAACTCAAGAACTGAAATTTGTGTTAAACTCTTTGACTTTGGTGACAAGTATTAAATTGTGTTATTAAGATACTTAACTTAATGGCTCAAATTGGACAATGATATATAGATTGTGTTTAGGTTTATACTTTTAATTTTGGATCTGTATATTGACTTTGAAAATAGTGGTCCTATTTAGTCTAAATACTGAAAACTATACCCTTAATTAGTTTAATTCTTTTAAGTATATATTTTAAAGTGTAAAAGTAATATAATTTTTTTTTATGATGAAATAAACTGTGGAAGAGGAACAGATAAAAATGATAAAAAATTGTAGCTACCTACGTTAGAAAAAGGAAAAGAGAATAAGAAATTTTAATAAATATTTTAAGAATAACCCATAATATAAATAACTGAAAACAAAAAAAAATACCACGGTAATAAATACTATTTAATCTAACATAACAATAATATTTGTAAAATATTGTTAATTGTTAAATATGTTTTTTTCCTTAATTTTTAGTAAAAATTAAAATTATTTTTTTTTAAATTTTGGACTAATTTAGTCTCGTATTTTTAAAATTATGTGAATTTAGACTTTTTAATAAAATTTTGTGAAGTTTATTTGAAGTTTCAAACACATCTTTCAATCAACATTGAAAAATAAATCAAATATTGTAAAAAATTTAAATACTATCATGAAATACGATTGAACGTCAAATAAATTTAATCAAATTTATTAAAGTGACGAAATCCAACTATTTCTAAAAAAACTAAATTGAATCAAAGTTTAAAACAAAATAAATTCTCACTTATTAAAAAATAAAAACATACTTAACCGTATTAATAAAAACTCTAGAATAAAATTATTAAAGAATAAAAACATATTTAATGTTCCTATTAAAAACTCTAGTACAAAATGGTTAAAACTCTAGTACAAAATGGTTGTATTTATAAAAAAAAGGCTGTATTTATAAAAAAAATTGCAGTAAACGGAATTTATCAACAACAATTTAATTTGATAAAAGCTACTTATTAAAGTTAAACTTATAGTATAAATTGTGTAAAATTAAAGTGATATAATGAGTCATTCAAAATAAAATAAAAAATCTCAATGTGTTAGTTATAAAAGCTAACATTGAAATATGCACAAATACTCTTAAAAAAATTAATGATTAAAAATCATTCAAAAGCTAGATGGAAGTACCTGAATAAACTTATAATTTTAATTAACATAAAATGTTATTTAAAAATATAAGAATATATGCTAATGGTATAAGTATATAGCGTTACTCAGCAATTATTATTAATAAATGTTATATTTATAATTTTTTAAAATTAAGTGATAAAAATAAAATTAGTAGAGAAATGAATATTAACTATTATAGAGTTATTTAAAATTTAATTTTAATTATATATTATATTTATTTATTTAAAAATATAAAATTGAAATGATATCTTTTTAAAACATTACATTTCTAAAACTTAAGATATTTATTTAAATTAAACTTTTAAAAAGATCAAATTTATCTAGACTAATTTTGTTTCTGTAATTTTATTTAAGTTGTATTTAAAATTAAAATTTTACATGAATATATATTAAAGACTTAATATTCTCATAAAATTATTTAAAATTATAAAATAAAAAATATCTGCTAATGTAAAAATAAATCTGTAAATGACGAAGTTGTTTAGATAAAAAGGATATCAGATAGTTATTACGTGTAGCCTTCCCTACTAGAATTAATAAGAATAACATTTTCAAAAATGTCAAATCTGGAAAAACATTCAGAATAAAAAGTCCTGAAAAAGGAAAGAGTTAGCAAATAAGAAAACCAAACAAAAATAAATAAAAATATGTGTTAACATAATTTTTTTTTACAATATTTTGATACATAATATATATTATTTTTTATTGAATTTAAAATACATCAATATAATAATAAATAAATAAAAAATCAATAAAAAATAATATATGTATTATGTTAAAATATTTTAAAAGAAATTGTGTGAATATATTTTTGTTCGACAAAGCATAATCAATTAAACCATTTTCCACAATAAATGTCTCGCCACGTGTCAGACTCAAAACAGAACATGTGTATATCATTTCATTACACGACACCAACACATGCACATGCAACACAACCTGAACACTTTCTTTGTTCAATACGTCCTTATAAATTAGGATCTCCAAATCGACGTCTACTCAAAACGCAGTTCCCAAAAGCCCGTTTGAGAAAATGGCTTCCGGTGAATACAGATTTCCCCCTCAGAAGCAATATACACAGCCTGGCAAAGAGTATCTGATGAATCCACCACCCCAATATAGCAGTCCAGATTATAAACCATCGAATAAACTTCAAGTATATATGCATGCAGTGATTAATCTAAGAGTAATTTTTCTTAATCTGCTTCTGTGCTTAATCGGTTTATATATTTTCAGGGGAAGGTGGCTGTAGTAACTGGAGGTGACTCCGGAATCGGAAGAGCGGTGTGTAACTTGTTTTCATTGGAGGGTGCTACTGTTATCTTCACGTATGTGAAGGGACAGGAAGACATAGATGCCAGAGACACACTTGAAATTATCAGAAAAGCTAAGAGTGCCGATGCCAAAGATCCAATGGCTATAGCAGTTGATTTGGGTTATGAACAGAATTGCAAGAGTGTGATCGATCAAGTCGTTAATGCTTATGGCTGCATTGATGTTTTGGTCAACAACGCAGCTGTGCAGTTCCAGAGTGATTCCTTGGACGAAATTGATGATAAAAGACTGGAGATGGTTTTCCGAACTAATATCTTTTCCTACTTCTTCATGGCTAAGTAAGACAAGAGGCTAATTTAACCTTACACAGAACTTGTGTAAAATCTTTGCATCTCCTTATATACTCTAAGTAAATAAGATGTGATCTAAAAGTTTAACACTAATGGCTTCTGAAAATGAGTACACAGATATGCTCTGAAGCACATGAAGGAAGGAAGCAGCATTATCAACACGACATCAGTGGTTGCATATGAAGGATACGCAACACTAGTGGACTATGCATCCACTAAAGGAGCCATTGTAGGGTTCACAAGATCCCTTGCACTTCAGCTTGTGAGCAAGGGAATTCGTGTGAATGGCGTTGCTTCTGGACCTATCTGGACTCCCTTACAGGTAGCAAGTTTGACAGTGGAACAAATTGTGGTGTTAGGTTCTGATTTAACACCAATGAAAAGAGCTGGACAACCCATTGAGGTTGCTCCTTCTTATGTGTTTCTTGCCAGCAACCAGTGTTCCTCTTACATAACAGGCCAAGTCCTCCACCCAAATGGTCATGCATCTCTCTATGCTCATACTTACAAAATCATGAACAGTTTTTCATTTTTTTTGTGTTTTCTAACTCTTTTCGTTTTCATCTCTTTTCAGGTGGAATGATTGTGAATGCATAATTGTTGGATTGAAGAATAAAGATACTCAAAGTTTATATTGGTCTATGCTGTTTGTTTTTTACTATTCATAAATAAACTATGTTACGTGTATGAATAAATGTTTATGGAGGAAGATTCTGGTTGAAAAGCGATCAAGTATTTGTATTACCAACATAATAAAAATAATGAAGTTAATATATGTAATGTTTATTTTTTTAAGCAAGTTTTTAAATAAATCAGTATATTGAATATTTGTTAGATTCTTCAAATACAATTCTGAATAGAATAATCAACCTACATATTTTATATGCTGCACACTTTTTTTTAAAATATTATATATAATGAAGTTCCTTACATTATTATCACCATAAATTACCATTTGTTGGAGATCAAATCGAAATATTTATATATTATTAGAGATAAATCTTATTTTAATGAGTTGATTTTGTAAATGTGAGTTAAACTTAAACTTGTTACATTAATATGATGTTATTAGAGTTATTTAAAATATTTTAGGTTAAGCCTCAACTTTTTAGTCATTTTCAATCTCAAACGAGAGAATGTGTCACATCATAACAATTACGTTAATTGATAGAATTTTGGTATTAAGTTATACAAAAATATCTAGTAATCAAACAATCATGTAAAATGTTCATATATTACATTGAGATGCTGAAATACTGAATGATCAAGCGACCTTAAAATAGTTATAAACATATGAATATCTGTTATTAATTTAGTTTGGATATTAAGTCATTTACACTAATTAATCCCATTAAAGAAAACATTACAAATACATAATATGAAACAATGGTGGTTTATTTGTAAAGTTTAGGAGATTCAAGCCAATGAGGAATTTCTGTTTTATTTGAAATTGAATTATTTTTATTCAGCTAACAATTGCTCATAAACATGTCTGGTAACTTAATGAATTAGCCCTAAGACTTATTTGGTTTTTGTATAAATTAGTTTAATCAATATAGAAAAAATGTTTCTTAAAAAATATTTTCTTTTAGATTATATTTTTTCCATTTTTTTTATATTTTAAAACATTTTTTTATTGTTTTATTTTTTATTACTACATATTTTCTAATTTTACATAGACATTTAATTATAATTATTATTTTATTAATTGTTTTTTATTAAATATGTTTTTATCTCTTAAATTAGTTTTTTCTTAAAATTTTAGTCCAATTTAGTCCTATTTTATAAATGTTTGGATTTAATACTTTTAACCAAATTTTATTAGGTTATTTGATGTTTCATACACATTTCGTGATAGTATTTGAGTTGTTTACACTATTAGAAACATTTTATTTTCAATATTATTTGATAAATGTGTTTGAAATTTCAGATAAAGTTAACAAAATTTTATCAAAAGAAATAAATTCATGCATTTATAAAAATAAGAACTAAATTAGTCTATAGTTTTGAAGATAGACAAATTTCAATTTTCAACCAAAAACACGTTTTATCCTATTTTTTATATAATTTAAATTAAAATGTTAACATTATGATAAAAAAAATTATCACCTAAAAATTATCCACAAGAAAACGTATGAAAACATGAAATATAATAATAGTTTAAATTTTAAAATACATAAAAATAAATAAATTTAATTAATGTTCATTAGATCTAACTCGAATAAATGAAATTACTGTACAAATAAATAAATTATATATATATATATATATATATATATATTATTTCAGTTCTAGAACTTTTAACAAAATTTTAATTATTTAAAATTATAAAATTATAATTGCGTAATAATATCTATTTTTCCGAGAATACAAAGTTTATGTAACAAAGTTTTATCAACTACTTGTTAGTTTATAAGCCAGATATGTGATTTAGTCAAAAACCAGTACATTGAATTAATAATTTTGAAAAGAAATTATTTTTGGAAATTTCAAATTTAATTTAAAATTTAAAATTGTTTTTGTTTAAACGTAACATATAAATTAATATTTTTTATCAACTTATATTTTTTATGTTTTATTATCATATTATATACATGATATTAATTTATTATTTATTATTTTGCATGTAATTTTTTAAATTTTAATTTTTGTGAGTTCCATTATGTTACTATTCTTTTCGATTTTTACTTTAACATAAGGGTTTTAGTATTTTTTATTTTTTATTGATAAAAAATATATTTATAAAATAAATAAAAAAGTATGGTTTTATTCTTATGATTTAAATTATTTTTTTAGTTATACTAGTATATTCTAATGTAAAATTTTACAAGAACCGTGTATCAATATTATGACTCTTTTAATTCATACATTATACAATAGATATGTTTTTATTGGATATTATTATAGTTCATTATTGGTGAATATTATGAAATCTTGAAAATATGAAAAGATTATATTTTTTTTAAAATTAAATTATGAAGAGGATTCTTCAAAGATTTTCCTTTTAAATCTTTGCCTTCTTTGTAAGAGAGTCTTGCTCTTACTTCATTTATTCCTCAATCAAGGCCTTACCTTTAGAATTACTCTAGAGAGTTCTACAACTCTATCTTATCCAAATCAAGAATAGATTAAGTTTTCCATTTTTTCCTACTTCTAGAAGCCAAAATATGAGTTTTTATGTTAATTAAGTATTATGTGTTGCATTGATTCAACTCTACTTTAAAGAACTCCCTACATGTGGATGAGTCCAATTGTGTACTCCGATCATTGATTTGGCCTCTTTATGTGTCTGGATAGGTTTTTTGTGTGGATGTCATGAAAGTTTCATTAGAGAGTTTACGAGTACATTTTTAAGGTAAGGGAAATTAATCGTTAAATTATGAGTTTTCAATGGTAGATATATTTTTGGGACTGTATTGTGATTGAACTATTTGATTTAATTGTTTGATATTGATTGTTTTGTTTGTTGTGGCATGTATTTGTTGATTACTTTTGAGTTGAGATTTGGTTGTGAAATGTTAAGGACATAGTATTTGGGTTGAGCAATTGGGTCAAAATAAAGTTTAAAGTAGTTAAATTGAATTGAAAAAGAATTAGAAAAGATTAGATTAAGCTAATTTCACAATGCTTTTATAATGTTTATTTGAGAATCCCACAAAGCAATATAAATATAGCATGATTCAATTAATGAATAATAATCCAATTTCCAACCACTCCTATTCGCAGGGTTAAGAGTAGATAAACGTCGGGAGGGAGAACTATCTAAGAAAACAATCCTTTATCAAGCAGATAATTAGCAGCTTTCTAAGACACAACAACATTCAGAACTTTCAAAAGACTTTAACAATAATGTCTGTATGTAAACTTCAATTATGTTGGAGAAACCTTAAGAAATAAAATAAAGGTTTTGATCTTAAACTAAACCAAAATTTCGAAATGGCACAATTCTACTTGACATGGAAATAAAAGCAGAGCGACTCCAATCATATAGTAGAAGCTTAAAGCCTTCTACCTCGCCTTCCACTCTTTCTACGCGTGCTGTCAGAAGGAATGGGAGTCACATCCTCTGGAAAATAGAAAAAAAATAACAATTAACATTTAGCATACAATATCAAATGAAATCAATACAAAACTAATGCAAAAACCCGTTAGCTACATACTATTGACATAAACAACAATTGAAAAAGGACAACCAGACAATCAAATTGAACTTGTTGTTTTCTCCTAAAAAGGCAAATACCTATGCGACCAATTTTCATTCCTGAACGAGCAAGGGCCCTTAGAGCTGATTGAGCGCCAGGACCAGGTGTCTTTGTCTTGTTTCCACCCGTGGCGCGGAGCCTGATATGAAGAGCAGTTATGCCCAACTCCTGGTCAAAATAATTTGAAACAATACATTAAGTTAGGCAGCTTCAAAGAAACAAAAAATGGAATCCTACTCACTATAGATTCACAGAGCATAAACAGATAAAAATCAGAGGAAGGAGAAAAAGCAAGCCAAAACAATTGACCGATGATATTGGATTAGCAAACAGGGCGATCAAATAGGAATTCTACAAATCCATAAGAGCGACATGACAATCACAAAAACTAACATGGTCAGAAGAGAAAAAATGACTGTACTAATATGAATCCCACTGACCTTGCATCTGGCAGCAACATCCTGTGCTGCAAGCATAGCAGCATAGGGAGAAGATTCATCTCTATCAGCTTTAACCTTCATCCCACCTGAAATTAAAAAGATACAAGTAAAGCACATGAGAAAGCAAAGTCATAAAATACGTAAAGAACGGTTGTTTTCTTATATCTACTAAAAAGAAAACACTCAACCTAAAATTTTGTAATGGCAAAGAATTTTAGCTTGGTCATATAGAAATAAATTTCAGCAAGCACTGTGAATAAAAATAAAAACTCAAAAATAAAAATAAAGCCAGACAGACTCGTAAAAACTGTGCAGGTCAAATCACAAAGCTCCCTCCATCACAAGTCATGGAAATACTTAAGTGTCAGATAAGGATCATAAAAGCACATGTATTAACACTCTAACAAGAAAAGGTGATCGGGGATTAAAAAAGCACATGTATTAACAATCTAACCTAATAACATCCGCTGAAATTGGATATGGGCAATTTCATTATCAATATTATAACATCACAAAAATTTGATAAATAAAAACAGGAAAAAATAGAAGCTATTATATAATAGCTAAAAAAATGACTATGGAACAATTGCATACAGTCAACTAATTCCTATAATGTGAATAAAGGCAATCATACCAGTGATACGGACAAGCGTTTCCCTTCCAGACAAATCAGTGACATGCTGCAACCATAAAAATCAAAAATCAAACTTTAGCAATTGGAAATCGAAACCACAAAATTTAAAGAAAGGCAAATACTTACAATGAAGGTGTCATTGAAGGAGGCAAAAATGCGAGCGACGCCAAAGACATGCTCACCGTCTCTAACGGCTGGACCCAGAGTCACATTTTCTTCTTTTGGCTCTCTAACCTTTCTCCTCGACTGCACAATAACAACAACAAAAACCCTACTCAGAAAATCTAAGATTTACGAGATTGATTAATGAGATTTACACCACACAGTTAGAAAAACAGAAAATCTAGGATTTATGACATTGATTAAACTATGTACGAACCATGATTGTTGCAACGCAGTATAGAGATTCGGTGTTAAGATGAACCTGCCGTCTAAAGTTCTCGGTGCTGCAAGGTAAACGGAGGAGTCACCCTTTGTTTCGATTTTATATATCAAGATATTAGGGTTTTTGCTGGGTGAGAGTAGTTCAATTTACAATATTACCCCTGTACATTTTTGTTTTCTAAACTAGTTTTTGGAGCTGTGTCCATCCAAGGTTTTCTAACATTTTAATTTGTTCATTATTAAAATCATAATAAATACAAGTAATTACATATTCATTATATTAATTTTATTTTATAAAAATAATTATAAGTTAATATAAGTATTTTATACTGTAAAATTAAATAATATTATTTTAATTATTTATATGATAAAAATGTATTTAAGTTATTTATATATTTTTTAATAAAATATATTGTATATAACTATTTTAAACAATATATTAAGATTTAGTTAATGAAAATTAAGAATCTAACTTTAATTTTTTAAAAAAAATATTGTTTAGATGAAATACCTTTGATGAATAATAAAAATGGACACAAACGTAAATGGCAGTGTTAATAAACACTATGAATAATATAAAATTGTTAGGATAGACATTATAAAAATATAAAAAATAAATTATACAATATATGTATATAGAGAGAGACGGGTAATCCAGTTCGATTCGGCCCAATTCATCATGGGTTAGTCACTTAGTGAGCCAACCCAACCGGCTCATTTATTAGCGAGTCAGAAAAATTTGAATCCGGTTCGACCCACCACGGGTTGGTGGGTAAACGGGTTGGCTCACTAGCTCATTTAATTGCAATTTTTTTTAAATAAAAAAAATTACAAACTTTATAATTCAAATCTAAACAAATTTCACTCCCAAATTTCACTCCCACATGTTTAATTAAGTTTCAAAATAGGAAACTTAAATAATTTTTTCAAACAAAAAAAATAATAAATATCTTTATATAAAATTAAAATTAAATTTTAATAAAATAAAATTAGGTAGGTGGGTTGGTGGGCCAACCCAGCCCACCACGGGTTCGTCCCGCATGAATCGGGTTTAAATGAATCGGATTGAAATCTGACTCGCATAAAAAATACAATTTTTTCAAACTCAACCCAGACCGAACCCGTAATAGATCGAGTTAATCTGCGAATTATGACTCATTTTGACAGTTTTATATATATATAAGGAAACCATATAATATTATAAACGAGAGATCATGCATAAAAGTATAAAAAATTAAAAGAATAATTCTGTAAAAATGTAAAGACTATAGTAGTGTAAAAATAAATGTAAATAGTAAGTAATTTAAAAACGGAAAGAATAAACCATGCCAAAAATATATAAACAATAGATTATGAAAATTTATAATTCAAATTTTTATTTATATATTTGTCTTAAAATAACAAATTGTAAATAATATAAATAATTTAATAATTAACTTTAGTTAAAATATAATTACATTAAATAAATAGAAAACATATACTTTTTAATATTTGATGCTTTTCATTTATCTTATTATTTATTTATTTATTTTTATCGTGTTTAATTTTTATTATTGTTCTTATATTGTTGATTTACTATTATTATATCATATTCATCATCGTAGTATTATTATATTATTTTAATGTTTAATACTTCTTTTGGTCTCTCTTTAGAGGGAAATGTTCAAATGCGTCCTACTTTTTTAAAAGTTCAATATTGACCCAACTTGTGAAAAAAGTGTACAATTAAGTCCTTTTTTGTCACGACGTTAAATTTAACGATCTAGCTGACAGTGTGGAGACATCTATGCAACGTGGCTGTTTTAGGTTCATAACGTGGCTGCCTAACTAAGGGTAAATATGTGATTTTCAATAAAGTTCACATGGTACTGGTTAAAAAAAATTGAGTTAGGGTTTGGGTTGCAGAAATCGCGATTTGGGGTTAAGCAATTTGGAGGAACTGTCTTCCAATTTGGGTGATCTTGAAGGTGAAATCTGCAGAGCAAATTGAATTCCGCAAATCAGGTTAGGGTTTACATTTGTTAATTTTATGAAATTGAGGTATTGGATATGTTTTGAGTGTTGTCGCGTTTCAGGAGGTTTAACTAGGGTGAAATTGTTTTGTGTGAAAAGTTATCTTGTTTTGATGCATGATAGTGGTCCCATAGTTCTTACTTTAACTTAAATTAGTGGTCCCCCATTTGCATTTGCAGGGCTCGGGTAGAGATGTCTGATGACATGTTTTAGGTAGTGGTCCACCATGGTGGGACCTTGATCAAAGAAGTTCCCTTTAATTATATAGGCAGGGAGATAGTTTATTGGGACATAGACCCCGATAAATGATGTTATTTTGGAGTATTAGGTTCACTTAAACATATGGGTTACATGCAAGTAGAAGAATTATATTACAATGTGCAGCATGTTTTACATAAGCTTGATGATGATAAAGGAGCTATGAACATGATGAATGTGGCTAGGTATTTGGGGAAAGTGAACCTATATGTTGTGCATGGGGTGGACGAAGCAACTATCTTAGAAAATGATGAGAATGAGATTCTTTACCTATGTGAAGGTCCTGCAGAGAGTGGTGAGGGTAGTGGCGTTGGAGGAGAAGCACATGTTGAGGGTGGTGATGAAGGAATTAGAGACGTAGTGAAGGGTGCAATGGAGGTTGACAATGACTATGCAGTGGATGTTGACAATGAGGATGCACGGGATGTTGAGAATGACGATGCATTGGAGGTTGAGAAGGAGGATTTAGTGGATAAAGATGATGTTGAGCATGAGGATGCCTGAGAGGATGACAAGGAGGATGCAGAAGATGTTGAGGTTGATGTGGAGGTTCAGAATGAGGATGAAGTTGAGGATGTAAGTGAAGAAGCATTGGAAGTGGATAATGAGGATGAAATTAAGGTTCAAAGTGAAGAATTAGTTGACGTGGACATTCAGGATGGAGGGGAGGTTGATAGTGAAGAAGAAGTGGAAGTGGACAGTGATGATGAAGCGGGAATGGATGATCTGAGTGGTGATGAATATGTGGATGAAGACAGTGAAAAAGAAACCTAACAATGTAGGGGTTTGTCAGATGATGATTGGGAGTCTGATATTCTTTTAACTCCTGAAAATAGTGCAAGTAAGGAGGATGACAACGATGATACAATATCTGTAGGTCCTTTCTCAAAATATGCAAAGCAGAAGTCCATGGCAGATTACAAGTGGGAAGTGGGTACTATTTTTAATGACAAGGAAGAGTTTAAGGATGCTATTAGAAGGTATGTTGTTCATGCTGGGAGGGATCTAAAATTTATCAAAAATGATAACCGTAGGGTGAGGGTGACATGCATGGGTGGCCAAGGGAAGTGCCCATGGCTAGCTTATTGTGGTTATTTGCCGTCACGCAAAATTTGGCAATTGAGGAAGATAATTGATACTCATAGTTGTAGTAGGCAACTTAATATTAAATTGATGAATGTTAAGTGGTTAAGTCAGGAAATAGATAGATCTTTAGTTGACAATCCTAA
This sequence comes from Vigna reflexopilosa, assembly GCA_027742785.1. Lineage (NCBI taxonomy): Eukaryota > Viridiplantae > Streptophyta > Magnoliopsida > Fabales > Fabaceae > Vigna > Vigna reflexopilosa. The sequence continues at coordinate 24,586,903 of CM050926.1, read as the reverse complement.
TTTAAAGGTGAATGATATTCGTACTAAAGCATTAAGAAAATGGAATACAAATGTGTCAATATCAAAGGCAAGAAGGGCAAAGTTAATTGCCATAAGACAGGTTGAAGGAGATTTCAAAGAACAATATAAAAGGGTGTTGAGGTGTAACCCAGGGTCAACTGTGCAGATTAAAGTTGACTCTCATAATGGTGACCCAATCTTTCAAAGAATGTATGTTTGTCTCAAAGCTTGTAAAGATAGTTTCATAAGCTGTAGGCCCATTATATGTTTAGACAGATGTTTTTTGAAAGGTGTTTATAAGGGGGAGCTGCTGACTGTTGTTGGTAGGGACCCAAACGATCAAATGTTACCCCTTGCCTACGCAGTAGTAGAAATGGAGAACAAAGACAGCTGGACATGGTTTTTGCAATTGTTAATTGAAGACCTCGGGGACAATGAAGTATGTGGAGGGTCACATGGATGTCAGACCAGCAGAAGGTATAATGAACTACTTTTAGTTAATGCTTTTGTATAGGATATGGTTTTATTACTAAATTTAATTGTGTAGGGGTTGGTCCTAGCTATCCAGGAGCTTCTGCCTCGGGAAGAACAAAGATACTGTGTGAGGCACCTGTATGCAAACTTTAGGAAAAGGTTTGGTGGGCAGGTATTAAAAAATCTGATGTGGAGAGCTGCAACCAGCACATATCCCCAGGCTTGGGAGAGAGAAATGCTCAAAATTAAAGAAGTCAATATTAAAGCCTATAAATACCTCATAGGCATTCCCCCAAGGTAACCCATTAGCCATTATATACACTTTAGTGTCACAGATGCATTGTAACCCATTTGAAAATTCTTTTGTGGAATAGGTTTTGGTCAAGATCTCGCTTCTCAGGTCAAGCAATGTGTGATACCCTAGATAACAACATCATTGAAGCTTTCAATAGTGTTCTTATACATGCAAGAGGAAAACCAATTATCACAATGATGGAGGATATTATAGTGTATGTCATGAAAAGGTAGGCCACCAACAGAACCAAGGTGGAATCTATGGACTTCACAATATGCCCAAAGATAAAGAAGATACTTCAGAACGAATGTAATATGTCTAGATTTTGGTTGCCAAGGTAATGTTATCATTTCATTTCTTTTTATATAAATTTTGTTATTTATGTACATTGTTCATGTGCTTCATTTCTTTCAGCTAGTCTGCACGAAAGATTTTTGAGGTTAGGAACACTTCATCTATTGGGAACAAGTTCACACTGGACCTGGACACTAAAGAGTGTAGCTGCAGAAAGTGGATGATCAGTGGCATCCCATGCTGTCATGCAATTGCAACAATGAACTACTTCAATGTTGATCCAGACAATTTTATACCCACTTGCTTCAGAAGATCCACATATGAAGATGTGTATGCGTCCATAATTTTTCCACTCAATGGTCCTCAACTATGGGAAACCACACATTTCAATGATGTACTACCACCAGTGATGAGAAAGTTGCCTGGGAGGCCAAAGAAAAAAAGGAGGTTGGAGGCATGAGAGTTAACTAAGGACGACACTCAAATGCGTGTTGGAGGGCATAAGAAAAAGTGTAGCATTTGCCGTCAGAGGGGGCACAACAAGAATAACTGCCCTTTACGGCCCCAACCAGCAGAAGCAACCTAACCAGCACTAGCAACCCAGTCAGCAAAAACAACACAACCATCACAACCACCTCCAAGTTCCCCAACCCCTCTACCATCACAGCCACCAAGTCCCCAATCATCCCGTCCAACAAAATTACATGTCAGAAGAAAAGATAGATAGATTGATTGATGAATTGCTTTATTATGTTCTGTATTATGTTTAATTTGGTCACAAAGTGAAGTCATATGTACTGTCTTTACTTAGATGAATTGCAGGTATTATGTACTTTCTTTTATTTTGGTGACAGGTATGTATTGTCTTTAGTTAGATGAATTGGAGGTTATATGTATTGTCTTTTATTTTGGTGACAGATATGTATTGTCTTTTATTTTGGTGAACTGATATGGAGGTATGATGTATTGGAGGTATTATGTGTCTTTACATGAAATGGAGATATTATGTACTGTCTTTATTTAATGAATGAAAGTGGTTTCATCATGTTTTGGTCAAACCCTGTACTTACATTACTCATATGTGCCATTAGTCATCATCATATGCATTATTGGGTTGACCTATTTCAATATTTTTAAACCAAATATTAAGCCAACTTATAACAAACACCCAAATTCACTATCTAACTAAATCAACCTAAACACAACCTGAATATGACAAGGTCAACCACAATACACACACAAAGTTACAACTAACAACTTCATCATTTTCTGCATTTTTTGCAAATCCTTCACTGCATTTTCCAGCTCACTTATCCTTTTCATAATTGTGCAATCTTTTTCATAAACGTTGTCTTCACAACACCATTTGAAAAAGTTACAGCAGCTCCCAATTGAAGATCCACCCTGTTATTCACCATGTTAGGGAATCTATCAACAACAAATGTATAAAGTCAAGTCAAGAAAAGATTAACTAAGAACTTCAAACCTTGTAATGAGGACAACCCCAAAAATTTCTCCCAGCATTCTTTGTAGTTCTGGCCATTTTGATTACTGCAATATCACCACAATAACAAGTAGGGATTAACCCACCTCCCCTACAAGCACCACCATGGGACGAACGAGAAGATCCTTTGGCCCAACTTTTCGAAAACAAAGAACACCCTTGGGAAGTCATTCCTATCTCTCCCCAAACACTTTCCAAACCTCAAAGACCCATTAGGAGGAAACCAAACCCTAACCCCTTTTACTTTTTAACCATTGCCACGTGAACTTTATTGAAAATCACATATTTACCCTTAGTTAGGCAGCCACATTATGAATCTAAAACAACCACGTTGCACAGATGACTCCACGCTGTCAGCTGGATCATTAAATATTTAACGCCGTGACCAAAAAGGACTTAATTGTACACTTTTTTCACAAGTTGGGACAACATTAAACTTTTCAAAAAAGGTAGGACGCACTTGAACATTCCCCCTAAAGAGGGACCAAAAAAGGTATTAAGCCTATTTTAAATATTATTACATTTTATAATATATTTTTACATGGTTAAGAATCTCATTTTTAATGCGTTGAAGGGCATTAAAAGGATTTTATTAAAAATGTTCCATTTTTCTACAGTTTCTTTTATTTTGAATTTCAAATTGAAATTTGTTATCAAATTTTTACAGTTGTGATTTTAAATTTTAAATTCATATTTTATTATCATATATTTTGAATTTCAAATTTAACGATATAACATTTAATTTTAAAAAATAATTAAATTGATATTCTTAATTATTTTTATATTCTTGAAATTTAAAGAATTTATAATTTACACTTTTGATAATATATTTGTGTGAGAACCTAGAAAATCTGAGTTTTAGAGGGAACAAGTGTCATCAAATGAAAGGACCGAACGTTTTATGGGTATATAAATAGAATTTTCAAAACTAAAGTCATTTCATCATTTGACACTTTACATCTCTCTAAAATCAGAACTCTCTACTCCTCTTCTTCCTTCTCTCTAAAATTACTCACCGTTGATTCATATGATCGGTGATCAGGAGCTCCTTAGACGATTCTGAGATCAAGAGCCTCCTTTTCCACCGATCAATTTCGAGTTTTAAGCGGGTAAGCTTCGTTTCTTAGATTCTTGTGTTTTTCTGGAATTTCTAGCACATGCAAGAAAGCCTTGTTGTTTGCATGTGTTCATCAGTCTTCTCTTTCCCTTTCAAATTTCGTTCTTGGTTCTTTGGTTGGTCTCTTCTCATCAACCGGTGAGCTATAGACGTTCTTAGGATTTTCTGGTGCTGTGAGCAATCCTTAGAAAGAAAGAAGTTGTGTGGTTCGGTCAAAGAGGTAAGGGAAGCTAGTTAATTTAATTGTTGAATTTCTGTGTATGTGAATGTTGTTTGGAGGATTGCATATGTATAAAATTGTATTCGGTGATGATTGTGAATGTTTGGATGGATGATTAATGTCTGTGATTATGTTGTTTTAAAGTCTGTAGATTTATGTTACTGTGTCGAGTGATTGTGAGGAAGTGGAGTAGTGAAATTGGAGAATTGTGGTCCATTGAGAAATTAGTCAATGGGGAGAGTCTGAGCAAGTGCATTTAGACCCGTTAGAACCTTTAAGTCCCTCTAAAAAGTGTAAAAAGTAGGAAAACAGATTTTGGGTCATTGGGTTGTTGATTATGCAAAGTTTAGTGTGAAATCTGGTATGGGATCCTTTGTAATGATGTTAGAAAGATTTAGGTACTCTGTGATAAGTGTAAATTGATATATGAATCATGTTTGGAGGATTAGAAGTTGAGAAAAATGTTTAGTTTGGTAAATTCTAGCGTGTTCTTAATTTTGCAGAAGTTATGCAGAATTATGTTGTTCGCTGAAGGTCCTTTATGGACCGTTCGACTTTTCTCTTGTATTCGGTCTTAACTGAGTTCTGCTTCTGTGGAGCTTTCAGTTAATGACCGAACGGTCTGGTACTGGTGTTCGGTCTTAATTACGTTCGGCCTCTCTAGAGCCTTATTAGTTATTGACCGTTTGGTCTCACTCGAGTGTTCGGTCTTAACTGTGTTTGGTCTCTTATGGACCTTATTT